>JARYGA010057703.1:0-58305 GCA_030545235.1 Helianthus tuberosus
TGTCGTTCGCGTAAAACGCCTTCGGACCGCCTAACTAGTCCTATGACAAGTAATATATGCCTTAACATGTCTAATAATGTTGCCTAATCAGTTTAGATGTCAAAATTTAGGTTACATATGCTTAAAATGAATTTATGCGTAAAAAGGGCATTTTGGTCATTTTCCTAAGGCATGTAAACTACCTATCATACAACTAACTAAACGACGTGACCATAAGGTATAACCTTGGAAGGTTATTCCCTATAAAACTATGGTCACCTAATGTGTTTGGTCGGAACCTAATGATCGACCAAACGGGTCGGGTTCGAAAGTCTAAGCGGTTGTTTAGACCGCTTATCTTACGACCCTATATAAGCACTAAACTAAAAGTGACGAGTTAAACATGTTAAAACATGTTTAACGAATTTAGAAAACAAGTTTGATATCAAAACAAAGGGTTTTGATACCCAATAATAGTTTGGTTGCAAAATACGCAAGAATACGCATTTTGACCGAAACTACGACTCGTCACTACACCTAAACAACGTGTTAATCAGTAGGTATAGTCACTAGGGACTATAACCATCGTGATTACGCTCATGTTGTGAAGTTCAAATGAACTTCGTGTTGACCATAAACTGGTCAAAACTGAAAGTCAAACACAGTTTGACTTTCGTGCTTAAAACGCATAAAAGAACGAAAGAGGACTTACAAAGGGTCCAAGCTATGGAGTTTTGATCCGATTACTCTCAGGTATGAAGTGTATAACTTCAACTTAGAGAGCCAAATAAGATCAAAGTGTGAGTTTGAAGTAAGAGGGTGGGGGTATTTATAGATTTCATAGAACCGTTAAGATCGTTCATCGAAAACCGAGCTTCGATCTGGACCTTACATGTGTGCCCATGGTTTTAGAATACCATGGGTACCCCAAAACAAGCCCCTAGTTTCATTAAAACCATGTGAAAATGAGGGGAACAGCTGGAACAATATGGAAATCAGATTTTCAACTTTGGTCCCTTCCTAAAATAACTATGGCAGATTGTCAATTTTGGTCCTTGAATGTGCAAAACATGGTTTTTAATGCATTTTTGACACGTTTAAGCCCCGTTAATCCCATTTCAAGGCTCTAAAATGAAGTTAAAGTATAGGGAACATGAAACATGCTCAAAAATATCTCGGATGTCGGTTCGTTTGGTCGTACGGTTGCGTTGTTCGGTTAATTACGACGAAACACGAACGGACGCGAAAAACGATCCAAACTACGCGACGAATGGAATTTTATCATGCCAATCACTAAAATAAAATATTTTATTGATTAAATAAATTTTTGGATGTCCGGATGTATTCAGAACGTAAGATATGCGCGAAAATGCAAACTTATGCGCTTTTTGACGCTTTTAGTCCCTGAATGACCAAAAAGTTTATTTTAGCACACCAAACCCCTCAAAGCATATTTCTAAGCTAGGTAAAGGATATTTATGGTATGTTTAACTTATGGTTATATTCTGGAATGTTCGTTACAGTACGAATCGGCATACTTTCACAGTTTGTCGATTTTAGTCCCTGTAAGCGAATTAACTTGATTTCGACACACCAAACCTTCCAAAACTTATTTCTAAGTTATGTAAAGGTTATTTAAGGTATGTTAAGCCTATGTCACTGTTCCGGAGTGTTTTTCGCGTTAAACTGATTACGTTTACGCATCAGTGCGCGTATAACTTTCCAGAAAGCGATTTAGAGCTCGAAATCGAACAAGAATTGATTTGTGCAAATGATACACATATTTATTCAAATCCCAAGTATGAAATACAATATTTCCTTGGTTTGGTATTTGTTTGATGGCCGTGGAGGCACATGTGTCACAGTCTCCCCTACTTCAGGAAATTTCGTCCCGAAATTTATTTAGAGGAAACTTGTGATATCTTGAAACATGAAGTTGAAAAGATAAAACAACACTGGTTAAGGTTCTGAACTTCTAGTAACTTTAATAACATCATGCTTGCAATGTAAGAGGGACACTTATATACAAGTATATAAAACGTTATTGGTGCGTCCACCGTTCCTCCATTACATTGTTCACGTTTCGTTATTGTTATCACTATCAGTTCTTACACATGACAAATCTTACTGGGTTCCTGAGCACTGAATTTCATAATTATGTACGCGTCCATAATTATGTAATTCTTTGCATAGTCCGCACAGTGCATTTTATAATGTGTAGGGGAAAACCAAATGAACAGACTTGTGATGAGCGTGACTAGACCACCATAGGGTCCTTTTAATTAAATCAATAAATGATTTAAATAGACTACCAAGGAGTCTGTTCAGCCATATCACCACATGTTATTCTTAACCAGATTCTAAATCAATCTTTTGACTTAGACCACTCAAGGGGTCCCTTTGAATTTTGGAATGGTACTATATAATCCAAGGGTCTTAACTATTACGTAGAAGTCCATTAAGGATTTAGGGTAGTACCTTTTTGAATATCCTACTATGAATCCCTCATATGAAGATATGGAAGATTCTACGAGGATTTGGATAACGAATATCCAGATTACTCAAAAACATAAAATGCATAAAAGAAAACACATGAACACATAATCACAAATTGTTTATCTTGATTTTGTTACCATTTTGTTAATTTGTTTTGTCAATTGTGCACATGTATTTAAAGCACACCAGGTATCCAATCCGTGGATTTCATTTGGCACTTTAAACATTTTTAAGAATCTAACTATGAAGATAGGAAGATTTTAGAAAGAAAATTCGATTTCGATTACAAGGAATCGTAATATTCGAATTAAGGTATACAAGGAATTCAATTAAGGATTTCGATTTAAGCAATAATCATCCACAAGGATCTAATTGTGAAGATAAGAAGATCCCATATGGATTTTTGGGATTTGAAAACCGGGAGGCGTTCAAAACCTTGCACTAGATGTGTTTAAGTCGAAACATGAGGTAAAAATGCTCATGAAGTTGAGGTGCTAGATATGCCAAGGCGACATACGAAGCAGAATTTGAAGGTTAAGTCAATGCATGAGAAAATGTTTTTGAAAACTATGCATGGGGTTCTTTTAGAAATGTGTTTAATGTTTTTAAAACCTTACATAATACTTTTGAAATCATAAAGTAGGTGTATTAGATAAGTATATTTACAAAATGTTTTAAAATCATGCGAGATGAATTTTGAAATTATGTATAAGGTTTTTGAAAACATGAATGATGCCTTTGAAATCATACACTTGATATATTAAGTAAATATACTATGTTAAAAATGTTTTCTAACTATATGGGGTATTTTGAAATCAGGAAGGTTGTTTTGAAAATTTATACTATGTATGTTGCTATGAAAACCAGAATGCAATGGGCATGAGATCGAAAAATTACCCTTAGTTATCTAACCAAGGATTTAAAGGCACAGATGTGCAAAATGCACGGTTACTCATAATGTCACTTTATTTCCTGTACTTTGTTTCTTAGAATGAAACGAGTACTTTTAAATTTCCGAGGAAATTATGAGCGATCACTTGAATGGGAGAACCACAAGAGTAGTTTGTAAGAACACAGTTCCTTGTTGGAGGTATCATAGGGGAATGCCATACACACATGTAACTACACTTGTACATCAGAATTGTGAACAACAATTTATTTATAAACAAAACAGATTGTTTCAGGGTTCAACAAAAGATACAAAAGCATAAGTTTCAAATTATTCAAAGTAGCAGCATCTTGTAATCAGCCAAATGCTTATCCATGGGTCAGATTTGCATTAGCAAGCTTTGGGCATTTATTCACGAAATGACCCATCTTGCCACAGTTGTAGCACGATCCAGGTGGAAAGCGAGCTTGAGCAGGGTTGGCTCGGAGTTGAGTAGCAGTAAGATTTGCAACAGCTTTGTTTTGGATACCAAAACGGCATATGTCAACCAAATGTCCCCATCGTCCACAATGGGTACATTTGAATCATGGTGTTTGATCTGGATGATGACAGTTGCATTGATTGCATAAGGGAGCAGTTCCCTTGTACCGCTTCTTGGCTGGTGGTGCTGCCACCTAGCTAGGTCCCGCTTGATTTGGTGCAACTGCTGTAGGTTTCTTTGAAGCTTTACGCTTCCTTGACCTTTTCGAAGGCTTGGCTTCTGCTTCTTTCGATGCTTCTTGGGTGGCTTCATTATTGAGACGAGACATGGTGACACCTAAATCCACAGACTTTAGGATTACTTCGCCTATTCGCTGGGCAAATTTGGCAGTTTGCTCGGACATTTTAGTGTCGCTGCGATGAAGAGACATTCTGGAGGAAATGAAAGGTGTCACAACCCCCGATCCCTGATTCCCGGGAACGGGCGGTGATCGGAGTGTCGCGCTCCGGTCAAAGATAATATTTATATGCCCTAATTACCTTTAACAAATAGCTAGTGGTAGTGAGGGGTCGAACCACGAAGAGTATGTGGTTTGTGTATGGATTCGAATGAATTATAACAAATGTCACGATTTATGAAGCTTACTAGAATGTTTTCGTATTTTTGTTTAATTAAGAGATATGAGTTTAGACTAATTGAATTGATTAAATTGATAAACAACTAATGATTAACAATTACGAGAAAATGGTTACTAGAACAATAATAATAAAAAGGAATCACGCCCGGTTTCGGTAATTGTTAACCTAGGGTTTATACAAGTTTTAGTTTCAACTCAAATGCATTCGATTAACGGATTTAGTGTACCGTGACTTAGGTGCTACTAGCTATCAACGTCCCGAAGAACGGACAAAAAGACACTTTGTAATCAACACAAGTAAATCCTAACAATGATAATGCACAATTACATATCACCATTTCGCAAAGTCATAACTTTTAACATCGCTCGACAATTCACGAATTCGCAACAAATGTAATACTATTATCAAGAGTTTCAAAAACCAAATACAAATTGTCACTAAGTTGAACAAGAACAATTCGAAACCCTAAAATTAACAACTACCTACACCAAGGTGAAACCGAGATGATTAGCCGCTCATGGTTGAAGAAGCTTGATCACCGGATGTTTGGAACGCGAGTGAAGACATCTTGAAGCTTTGATGGATGAATTAATGGTGAATGATGATGGATTGGTGAAGGATGATGGTGGTAGGATTGATGATTGATGATATGGAGAACTAGGGTTTGGATGGATGAATTGATTGTGTAAAATGGATGATGATTCGGTTGTTGTGGATGAAGATGATGTTAGAGATGGAATGGTAGGTGAATGATAATGATTTTAGGCTCCAAGATGAAGATTCAAACTCCACACCAAGTGTAACTTCCGAATTGATGACCAATTAACCAATAAAAATCGTTCCCAACACCCATGTACCACAATTTCGCGTTCTGAGAAACTACAACCCGTCGGCGACGGGTAGGGAGCCGTCGGAGACGGGTCCCCTTTGTGTGAATTTCTGCCGACGCCTTAAATTACTGGTTACGGGTATCTTTGGCCGACGGGTGTTTCTAGAGCCCGTCCGGGACAGCCTCTAGCCCGTCGGCGACGACCTCCACAATACCAATTTCTCATTTTTCACTTCTCGCACTCCCGGTTGATCCGTAACGCGTCTCGATGCTCAGGTTTTCGACCCGGTGACTCGTAAAGCTCCCGAAAAGCTCCTTAAACTCCATCAAACCTGTAAAACACATTTTTGATTAAAAGTAGGCTATCCGAAATTAAAACTTATGTAAACACATTAAGTTATGCAATAATAAACACCGGTTTTCAACCACGTATCACATCCCCACACTTGTGTTTTGCTTGCCCTCAAGCAAATCTGTTTTTCACTTTCACGTGGGTCGAACAACGAATACACATCCCATTCCCGAGACAAAGGTTAAGGTCTATTGTCATACAAAAGTTCAAACTCTTTACAAATTTCACATATTTACCGGTTAAGTGAATAATCACATATAATAATGGTTATCCAAGATTAACCCGCCCGTAAAACTAACAAGTCATGCATATCCCTCACAATGTTCTCTCCACTCGGCTTGTAAATTGGCTAATATTTATAATGTATTAGCACTACAAAGAATATTCACTCAAAACCGATTAGAACACATACCCGCATAAGCTTGCAACTCAATCATTCTCCACTATTGATCACAAACACTAAGCACAAGTCATAAGGTCTTTATGAGGGTTGTAACGGGGCTAGGCGAAGGGTAGGAATTAGGATATTTTAAAGTGGCTAAGGCGATGAAAATTCGATTTTTATTGCAAACCACTAAATTAAACAAAACTACATATAAACAACAACTATGGGCAATAATCTTTCACCCTTTTATTCGACAACTACTAACACTTCTTTTTGTGTTTTTCTTCAACAATTTTCAATTCTTTTTCATAATATTTTCTGTTTTTTTTTTTTTTATTAACAAAGATGCAAACAATCAAGAATAACTATACAAATACGACTCCTATAATCGAATTTCCATCACACGGGTTTAAAAGAAAAAGGTTTAAGAGTCATGGGCTATAGGGTGGTCAAATGAAAGGTTTAGGCTCAAAATGGGCTACTAGGGAATTTGTTCGGGTAAGGATAGATAAATGGTTTTAAGAGAAAAGGTTTACCTAATGCCTTAATCATTCTCGTGCTTGTATTCGGTCTATAGTCTCAAACGTATCAAAAGTTGCAAGTTCTACAATATATGACTAATGGTCCACTCAAACAAAGAAACATAGGTAATGTAATCTATGATATAAAAGTGGCTCAAAACCTCACATATCTAAAAGGGTATGGTATGTGACATGCATAAAAGACTAGTTTCTTAGTCGGATTATTCCCAAATAACCACCCGCTGAATACCCGTTATGCTTATTAATTTGAACTTGACCATGACAAAAGACCCAATGGGTTGTGACATCCCTCGTTGACTTGGTTACTTGTGCTTTAAATATCGCTTTTGACACAAGAATTTTTGAAAAATTTTTGAAATTTTCCCCCATCCCCACACTTGAGGTAAACATTGTCCTCAATGTGTAGTATTTAAAAGAACGGGTCAAAATCGAAAACTTTTACCACTCCCCCATCCCCACACTTGAGGTAAACATTGTCCTCAATGTGCAAGAACTAGAGTTTTAAAACGCACAAGGGATGTGACACGTCTAACCTTCCCAAAATCTCACCCCGGAAAATAAAGTACAAAATACAATCCACTTATTATTAAACTAATAATCAAAGTAAAAAGGAAACGCATGCACCTGATTTTTGTCGCTTGATGCTCACATCTTCCTCTTCTCTTCATAAAAACGGTTGTCTCTCGAACATCATGTACCTACAAATTCTAACCCTTGTGTAGAAGCATGCTTCTCACAACCATCAAAATTTGTTAGTTACCTAATTCTACCATTTTTATGAAAGTATTACCAAGCCATGCGTTATTTCACTTTGATTTATGTGGAAAATAATTTACAACAAAAACAAACCTAACTCACTTTCGTAGGAATCACGGTTGCATTTAGCTTATGCAACAAGCCCTTTTAAACCCCCCAGTAGCTTGGGAGGACGAGAGGTCTCGTGAGGGTTATATAGGGAACACACCCACAACGTTCATTTATCTACTAAAACAAAATAACAAATTATACAACAACAACAACAACAAAACTACAGAAAAAACTAAAACTAACTATAAAATGTATACAACAACAATTAACTTACCACCTCATGGTGGTCGAATGGAGTGCTTGCCGCTCACAAACTCATCAAGATCACCCACCGGTGATTCATACCATTTGTTGCCAAATGGCCCAAACTTCCTCACCTCCTCTTCCTTCTTCTTTTGTGGAAGTGGCCCTTCTTTTTCTTGACCGTTTTCTTCCTTGTTTCTCCCAACCTACCAACCATAGCACATACTTTTTTGTTTGGATTCATGTCCTTTTTAGGACACTTATCCTCACCGAGTGGGTTAGTAAATTTTGGAAAAACATTTAAATTTAATTCCCGGTCCCCAAACTTCATGCTTACCGTTCCCGTTGCACAATTTATTATGGCATTAGCAGTTGCCAGGAACGGTCAACCCAGTATGACTATCGGTTGGGTGTCCCCAACACACCCAACATAGTCTACTACCAAAAAGTCAACTGGGTAGTAGCAATCATCCACCTTAACAATCACATCCTCCACCATCCCCCTTGGATGCGTGGGAGTCTGATCGGCCAATACCACGGGAGTATCAAATTTTTTTAATGGACCAAAATCGTATTGGTCATACAAACTCCCGGGTAAAATGCTCACACAAGCTCCAAGATCGAGGAGCGCCTTCTCAATTTTGAAGGTTCCAATTTGAATTGGAATAAGAGGGTCTCCGGGATCTTGAGCTTTTTAAGGGAGGGCACTCGATAGAACGGCACTAACATAAGATATCAAATCAACCGGTTCGGGTAATTTATTGTGCCGTTTTTCGATGCTTAACTCCTTTAAGCATTCCACATGAGCCAGAACCTTTTTAATGTCATCAAGTAACGGCAAATTAATTTTAGCTTGTTTAAAATTTTCCCACCCCTCGTCCTTTGGTGGGCACCGTTCTTCACTTTTCGATGCATTAAGCGGGTTAAGTTGATTTAAACAATTTTCACAAAAAAACATTTTTAGTTATGTTTTCAATTTTGCGTTGTGAAATCGTTTCTTGTTCATTTTCATTTCCCAGCTCATCACTTATATTTTCCACTACACCATCAATGAATTGTGGTAGTGGAATGCTTTCAACACTACATATTTCATCATTTGGAAGAATACTTACAGCGCTAATGCGTGCATTCCTCACGTTGCTTGTGCTAGAACCTTGATGCTTCGGGTTCATTGTAGTGTCACTTGGAAGCTTTCCCATGCTTCCCCTCATTTGAGCCATCTCTTCCGCAAGTTGGCCCACTTGCTTTGCCAATGCGTCATGTGCTTTGTCCCGAATCTCGTTTGTCTTCTTTATCTCCTTGATATCATGGTGAGATTCTTTTATATTGTTTTGAGATTCTTTTTGCATATTCAACAAAGCATCCATTTTGGCACTCAAATCATCGCCACCGGTTTGATTGTTCGACCCGCTTCCATTACCACCTTGATTATGGTAATTCCTTTGGTAACCCCCTTGGTTACCTCCTTGGCGAGTTTGGTGCGAATACCCACCTTGATTTCCCGATTGGAAATTCGGGTTTATTTGATTGGAGGCATTACCATACCTAAAGTTAGGATGGTTCCTCAACCCGGGGTGGTAAGTGTTGGAGTTCATATCGTATTGGCTCCGGTCTCCATACACTTGATTCACATCCGTGGTGGCTTGGCAATTCTCGGTTCGGTGACCAATGTCACCACATTCTTCACATACACTATATTGTACCGCACCCACTTCTTTCTTCTTCATGCGAGCCAATTCCCGCTCCAACGTATCAATCTGATCCTTAGAACTTGCATCACGATCGGGCCAAGACCTTGAGGTAGGGTGCTTTTTGGCTTGGTCTGCCGACTCTTTCGCCTTTGATCTTTTGCTCATTCTTTCTAGGAATTCCCAATCGTCGTCTTCGTGATTGCTCAAGAGTGTTCCATTGCTTGTTGACTCAAGATGATTCCAAGTTGTGTCATCCAAACCCCGTACAAAACATTTCACCAACTCCCACTTTTCTATTTGGTGATGTGGGCATCTCCTCATCATCTCCTTGAATCGGGTGAATGCTTCATGTAGTGGTTCACTCGAAAGTTGGCGAAACGACCGAATTTCATCTCTAGCATCGTCGGTCTTTGCCATGGAATAGTATTCATCCAAAAATGCTTGTTGCATTTGTTCCCAAGTTCGAATACTATTGGTCAGAAGTGTAAGGAACCACTGTTTTGCCTTGTCTTTCAAAGAGAATTGAAATAACCGAAGCTTAACTTCCTCTAGTGCGAAATTGTGCCCCCCAATAGTATTACAAATGGAAGAGAACTCCGCCAAATGCGTGTATGGTTCATCATTAGACCTCCCGTTGAAGTGGGGAAGTATATTGATGTAATGTGGTTTACAATCAAACATTCTCCTTTCGCACACTATCGGAGAGTCATTCTCGGTCACTATCGGTCGGAAACGGTCATTCACTCCCCGTGGAGGTTGTTGACGACGTTGTGGACCGTTAACTTCTTGATCGACCGGTCTTCTATTATCCCGTCTTTCACCTCTTCGATCATCTCTTCGATCCTCTCTTCTATTATCCCTTGGGTTACCACCTCCCACGAAATGAGGAATCCGGTTAGGGTTTGCATTGTTGTTGTTGTTATAAAACCCATCATTCCGGTTCCGTTGGTTATTGTTTCGTGGTTGACGGTTGTTCCCATAACCATCATTTCTTCCACCTCCGTAACCGTATTCGTCGTCCCCAACGTAATTGGCATTTTGGTAGCCAAATTCCTCATCATCATACCTTCTAGTGTTGTAAACGTTTCCCCTATTCACGTAGCCCCAATCTTCATCATCGTTAGCCCTATCATCATAGTATCCCCCGTCATCCGAATTTTCCGTATGAATACTCACATGTTCCGGCGATCGATAACCGGGAACACTATACGGTTCATCATCGGGGATTGCATTCCTCAAGTCATCGATGTTGAAGAATGGGTCTTCATTTGCGGGATTGCCGCGATCACGATTTCCCCGACGGTCGGAATTGACATTCCGGTCATCTAGGTTGATGGGTAAAGAGGTTTGTCGATGAAGGTTTTGTTGTTGAGGTGTTCTTTGATTGTGGTTGGGATTTTGGTTTTGGAAAGGTGGTGTGGGTGGTCCGGTATTGTTGTTATTACCACCCGGTCGCTCTGGAGGTATAGGTTGCATATTTGGAGCGGGATTGAAATTGCTTCGGTATTGAAATTGGTTCGGATTTTGATTTTGGTTGAAGTTTTGGTTAGAGTTTTGGTTCGCCATTGAATCGGTTTCAATGGATGGTGTATGTTGTGGTGTGTTGGTGGTTTGATTAGAAGCAAGTGTTGCCTCTAACCGGCTTGCTAAATTTCTCCTTGCAACCCTTTCAATTTCCGGTTCGTAGACTAAAGGTGAAGTTCTCCCGGAGTTCCGCGTATGCATGCACTACCTGTAACCTGCACAAGTAACACACCCCGCGTAACAAGGAAAAAGACAAGTACAAGAAAAGAAATTATGCTATTTAAACAGATAATCACACAAATTCAAACAATATCCAAACACAAAGCACACGCACTCCCCGGCAACGGCGCCAAAATTTGATCGGAGTGTCGCGCTCCGGTCAAAGATAATATTTATATGCCCTAATTACCCTTAACAAATAACTAGTGGTAGTGAGGGGTTGAACCACGAAGAGTATGTGGTTTGTGTATGGATTCGAATGAATTATAACAAATGTCACGATTTATGAAGCTTACTAGAATGTTTTCGTATTTTTGTTTAATTAAGAGATATGAGTTTAGACTAATTGAATTGATTAAATTGATGAACAACTAATGATTAACAATTACGAGAAAATGGTTACTAGAACAATAATAATAAAAAGGAATCACGCCCGGTTTCGGTAATTGTTAACCTAGGGTTTCTACAAGTTTTAGTTTCAACTCAAATGCATTCGATTAACGGATTTAGTGTACCGTGACTTAGGTGCTACTAGCTATCAACGTCCCGAAGAACAGACAAAAAGACACTTTGTAATCAACACAAGTAAATCCTAACAATGATAATGCACAATTACATATCACCGTTTCGCAAAGTTATAACTTTTAACATCGCTCGACAATTCATGAATTCGCAACAAATGTAATACTATTATCAAGAGTTTCAAAAACCAAATACAAATTGTCACTAAGTTGAACAAGAACAATTCGAAACCCTAAAATTAACAACTACCTACACCAAGGTGAAACCGAGATGATTAGCCACTCATGGTTGAAGAAGCTTGATCACCGGATGTTTGGAACGCGAGTGAAGACATCTTGAAGCTTTGATGGATGAATTAATGGTGAATGATGATGGATTGGTGAAGGATGATGGTGGTAGGATTGATGATTGATGATATGGAGAACTAGGGTTTGGATGGATGAATTGATTGTGTAAAATGGATGATGATTCGGTTGTTGTGGATGAAGATGATGTTAGAGATGGAATGGTAGGTGAATGATAATGATTTTAGGCTCCAAGATGAAGATTCAAACTCCACACCAAGTGTAACTTCCGAATTGATGACCAATTAACCAATAAAAATCGTTCCCAACACCCATGTACCACAATTTCGAGTTCTGAGAAACTACAACCCGTCGGCGACGGGTAGGGAGCCGTCGGCGACGGGTCCCCTTTGTGTGAATTTCTGCCGACGCCTTAAATTACTGGTTACGGGTATCTTTGGCCGACGGGTGTTTCTAGAGCCCGTCTGGGACGGCCTCTAGCCCGTCGGCGACGACCTCCACAATACCAATTTCTCATTTTTCACTTCTCGCACTCCCGGTTGATCCGTAACGCGTCCCGATGCTCAGGTTTTCGACCCGGTGACTCGTAAAGCTCCCGAAAAGCTCCTTAAACTCCATCAAACCTGTAAAACACATTTTTGATTAAAAGTAAGCTATCCGAAATTAAAACTTATGTAAACACATTAAGTTATGCAATAATAAACACCGGTTTTCAACCACGTATCAGGCGGACGTGAGCTCAGAGTTTGGTGGTATCAGGTTTATTTAATCTCGCAGCGGAATTTACATCAGGACCGTAGTTAGGAAATGTTTATCAGAGTAAAACCACCATAATTGATATTAATAAACACATGGGCAAAAACCCAAGTTTCTTGTTACAGTACATTTATAGGGACAAAACCCTATTTTATTGAATTTAAAACATTTCTTATTAGATAACTTTTATAGCCACTTATTTTCCAAGCCGTCTGTGCTCTCGAGCTGGCTTTTTTTTCCCAGTTGGCTTTCACATTGTGTTACCTGAAACATGTTTTAAAAATATTTTGTCAGCGGGAAATACTGGTGAGTGAATCCCAGTTTAACCAAGAAACATTTTATCAATTAACACAGTATTGAGAGCGATCACATTGTTTATTTCTACACAATTACTCATTCAGTAGTGTCAATCCTTGACTTGTGGGTCATATTACACATTGGCTAACTCGTTGTCCAATGGTAACGTACTGTCATTCCGACTTACTACTCGCAAGTAATAAATTTTGTATACAAAACCCCATAATACCGGCAGTAATTGAAGAACTACAAAGACTCAATCACCGCTTAATCACATTGTAAAATAATTAAGGTTTTGTAAAACATTCCAAAAACATTAACAAAAAGAGGATAAACTCACATTGCTGTCTTAGGCTTTTCGTAAGGGTTTCCTGGATATAATCTATAATTTTTACAAATGTATATTGGTTAGTATCATAACCCTTTGAAAATATTAATGATACCCTCCCCGAGACGGCATTCCAACAACTACGTCGGGCAGAACCACGACAGTTGTTACGGAATCCTAAATCAATCGGGCAGCGTAACTATTATGAAACTAGGGTTATAATACTTACAACGGAGCAGAACCTCGCTAATTAGGGGGTATAATACTTGTAAAATATGCCTAATACTTTCAGAATTCGAGTTTGAGAAGTGTGAATGAGCGACGGAAAACGAAAACTGATGCTATCTATTTATAGTTCTGATTTCTGGTCCTGTCGCGGCCCGCGTGAAAGACAAGGGTCACTTACGCGGCCCGCGTCAACATTGGTCAACGCTGTAGCTTAGCTGGGTCAGCTACTAGACTCGCCACGATGTTGACACGTGTCAGCACCGGATGCTTCCGCGTTTCAGGATCTGTCGCGGCCCGCGTTAACTAACGTGAACACTTACGCTGCCCGCTTCAACTAAAGAAATTAGCGCAGTCAATACCAGCCTTGATACCGCCCGCGTAATAGCATGGGGTGGGTCTACGCGGCCCGCCTCAGCCCTATATTTCATGTTTTTGATTTATTTTATAATTATAACATAACTAGGGCTTAGTTTTCACATACGGGGTGTAATATAAAACATATTGGGACATTTTATAATATATTAGAGTGTCGTAAATATTATAAGGGTGTTGGTTTTACCGAGGGTTGTTACATTCTCCCCACCTTGTTTTAGAGCTCGTCCTCAAGATCTACTGAAATAAATGCGGATATTTCCTTTTCATTTCTGACTCGAGCTCCCATGTGTACTCAGGTCCTCTTTTGGAGTCCCACTTCACTTTGACTAGAACTAGTCGCTTATGCTTGAGATTTTTGACTTTCCTGTCTTCAATTTGTAGAGGCCTTTCTACAAACTTGAGTTGTTCATTTACCTCTATATCCTTAAGAGATACTATCAATGATTCATTAGCTAGACACTTTTTGAGATTTGATACATGAAACACATCATGTATTCCTGCCATTTCTTCTGGCAGTTGCAACTGATAGGCTACAGGTCCTATTCTTCTAATAATCTTAAAAGGTCCAACATATCTGGGACTTAGCTTTCCCCTTTTTATGAATCTTACCACTCCTTTCCAAGGAGAAACTTTCAACAATACTTTATCTCCTACTTGAAACTCCAATGGTTTTCGCCTGTTATTAGCATAACTTTTCTGTCTATCACGTACTGCTTTCAGTCGTTCTACAAACTTGAGTTGTTCATTTACCTCTATATCCTTAAGAGATACTATCAATGATTCATCAGCTAGACACTTTTTGAGATTTGATACATGAAACACATCATGTATTCCTGCCATTTCTTCTGGCAGTTGCAACTGATAGGCTACAGGTCCTATTCTTCTAATAATCTTAAAAGGTCCAACATATCTGGGACTTAGCTTTCCCTTTTTTATGAATCTTACCACTCCTTTCCAAGGAGAAACTTTCAACAATACTTTATCTCCTACTTGAAACTCCAATGGTTTTCGCCTGTTATTAGCATAAATTTTCTGTCTATCACGTGCTGCTTTCAGTCGTTCCTTGACTTGAATAATTTTGTCGGTTGTTTCCTGCACTATTTCAGGTCCAGATAGTTGTTTTTCCCCAATTTCTGCCCAACAGACTGGGGTTCGACACTTTCGTCCATAAAGTGCTTCGAATGGTGCAGCCTTGATACTTGTGTGATAGCTATTATTATAAGAAAATTCTATTAAAGGTAAGTGATCATCCCAATTACCTCCAAAGTCAATTACACAAGCTCTAAGCATGTCTTCCATTGTCTTAATTGTCCTTTCGTTTTGTCCATCTGTTTGTGGATGATAAGCCGTACTTAATTTTAACTTAGTTCCCATAACCTTTTGGAAACTTGACCAAAAATGAGATGTAAATCTACTATCCCTATCAGAAACAATTGATAAAGGAATGCCATGTAAAGAAACAATTTCATTTACATACAATTTAGATAATTGTTCCATACTAATTGTTTCCTTCATTGGTAGAAAATGAGCTGACTTAGTTAGTCTATCTACAATCACCCAGATTGTATCATTTCCTTTCCTAGTTTTGGGTAATTTAGTAACAAAATCCGTTGTTATTAATTCCCATTTCCAAACTGGCATTTCTAATTGTTGTAACAAACCTGGGGGTTTCTGATGTTCAGCTTTAACTTGTGAACAGGTCAAACATTTAGAAACATAGACTGCTATGTCCTTTTTCATTCCTATCCACCAGAAATTTTTCCTTAAATCCTGGTACATTTTATCACTTCCTGGATGCATCATATACTTAGACTTATGGGCTTCTTCTAATATACAATGACGTAGATTTCCTAATTTAGGTATCCACATTCTCTTTTCATGGAATCTCCAAATTCCATCTGTCCCTTGTTTTAATTCTTTCAGCATACCTTTCAACTTTTCAGTATCTTCCTTGATTACTGATTCTTGTGTTTCTCTTATCTGATCATTTAAATCTACTTGCAGATTTAATTTAAGAGAACGTATCCTTTTTGTCTTTTCATGATACTTTCGGCTTAAAGCATCTGCTACTACATTTGATTTTCCTTCATGATACTGGATATTACAATCATAATCACTAAGAAATTCCATCCAGCGTCTTTGTCTCATATTTAACTCTTTCTGCCCGAAAACATACCTTAAACTTTTATGATCAGTAAATATGGTAAACTTACTACCATAAAGGTAATGTCTCCAAATTTTAAGAGCAAAAATTATAGCTCCTAATTCTAAATCATGGGTTGAATAATTTTCTTCATGATTCTTAAGTTGTCTAGATGCATAAGCTATAACATTTTGGCGTTGCATCAACACACATCCATAACCTAACTTAGAAGCATCACAATAGACTACGAAGTCTTCAGTTCCTTCTGGTAATGCTAGTATGGGTGTATGGGTTAATCTTTGCTTAAGGATTCTAAATGCTTCTTCTTGTTTTATTCCCCATTCAAACTTAACAGATTTACAAGTTAACTTAGTTAAGGGAATAGCTATTCTAGAAAAATCTTTAATAAATCTTCTGTACTAACCGGCTAATCCTAAGAAACTTCTAACCTCGGTTGATGATTCAGGGGTTTTCCATTTAGTAATTGCCTCAATTTTCGTTGGATCTATATGAATTCCTTCATGATTGACTAGGTGTCCAAGGAATTGTACTTGTTCTAACCAAAATTCATACTTTGAAAACTTAGCATAAAGCTTTTCCTTTCTTAATAAACTTAAAAGTGCGTGCAAATGCTTTGCATGATCCTCTTTACTCTTAGAGTAAATTAGAATATCATCTATGAAAACAATTATGAATTTATCCAAATATGGCTTACATATTCGGTTCATCGTGTCCATAAATGCAGCTGGGGCATTGGTTAAACCAAATGGCATGACAATAAATTCATAATGACCATACCTTGTTCTAAATGCAGTTTTAGGAATATCCTCTTCCTGTACCTTTAATTGATGATATCCTGACCTTAAATCGATTTTAGAGAAAAATCGGGCTCCTTGCAGTTGATCAAACAGATCATCGATTCTTGGTAATGGATACCGATTCTTAATCGTGACCTTGTTTAATTCACGGTAGTCAATACACATCCGCATTGATCCGTCCTTCTTTTTAACGAACAATATAGGCGCTCCCCATGGCGACGAACTTGGTTGTATAAATCCTTTTTCCAACAATTCATCTAATTGTTTCTTCAATTCTTGCATTTCTGCAGGTGCCTAACGGTAAGGTGCTTTGGCAATCGGTGATGTTCCTGGTATTAAATGGATTCTGAATTCAACTTCTCTATCCGGAGGTAATCCTGGTAATTCTTCTGGAAAGACATCTGAAAACTGAGATACTACTGGAATATCTGTTAAATCTTTTCCTTTAGTGTTAGTGATTATAGAAATCAAATACACTATAGAACCTTTTCTTATACAACTTGCAGTTTTCATCACAGAGATGAATTTAGTAGACCTAAAAGGTTTATCTCCTTTAATTGTGATCTTTTTACCTTTTGGTGAATTTACTTGAATTAACTTTTGATCACATAAAATATTGGCTCTATTGGCTATTAACCAATCCATTCCTAAAACAACATCAAATCCTACCAGATTCATAGGGTAAAGGTTTGCAATAAATTTCTGATTTAAAATTTCTATTATTGCTCCCTGCAAGATTTCAGAAATCTTAATGGTTTCTCCATTAGCTATCTCTACTATGCATTCTAGTGGTAGTTTAGTTAATGACTGATTTAGAAATTTGCAAAACGATGTATTAATAAAACTTTGGTTTGCACCAGAGTCAACTAATACTTTAGCAAAAACATCATTAACTAAAAACGTACCAGCTATGACATCTGGAATCATTTTGGCTTCATCTGCGGTCAGAACAAATGCTCTAGCATTTTTAGTATTCTTGTTATCTGGAGCTGGAGCTAATTTTGGACAGTTTGGCTTGATGTGACCTTGTTCTCCGCAGTTGTAGCATATCCTGCTGTTTTTCTTCCTGCAGTCTTCTTCCTTGTGTCCCGATATTTTGCAAAAATTACAGTATATGGAGCATCTCCCTGAATGCTTTCTTTTGCAATACCTACAGTAGGGCGCAGAGGTAGAACCTATATTTTTCCCACGGTTAGAATTTCCAGAACGAAATTCTTGAGTCAATTTCTGGGTTAGGTTTCTCCTTTTATCCTCTTCCCGGGTACGGACTAATTCATCAGTCAAGGTATTGGCTAGTTCTACAGCTTCTTCTATAGTTTGAGGTCTAGCTGCCTTGACTACATGTCTTATTTCTCCAATTAATCCCCAAATATAACGGGAAATTAACACTGGTTCTGGTGAAGCAAGAGTTGGCACTATTCTAGCATATTCGAAGAATATTTTAGTGTATCCCTTACTATCCACACCAGTCATCCTAAGGTTTAAGAATTTATTTGCTATCTGTTCTTTTTCATTGGGTGGGCAGAATTTCCTTTCTACCTTGTCCTTAAATTCTTCCCATTCCATATTATAGGTTTTATCACTTCCTTTTGTTTGGAGGATAGTGTTCCACCATTCTAGTGCTGCATTCTTAAATAGATTAGAAGCAAACAATATCTTATCTTCTTCAGCACACTTACTTATCCTTAAGACTGCCTCAGTCTTTTCTATCCAGCGTAAGGTTGCAATGGCCCCTTCGTTGCCTGAGAATTCCATTGGTTTACAAGACCATAATTCTTTATAAGAACAACCATAAGGCATGGTTCTTCTTATTTTGGGAATAGGCATTTGAAGTACAGGTCCATTGTTCACGCTGTGTTCTGGTTCAATTGGTCGCTTACTGCTATGCTTACTTTTATTATCAGCATCTTTAACAGTTTGAAGTATAAATGGCATTGCATCTATAATTCCCTGTGCTACTATGTGTTGGATAGCACTATTATCCACTTGGTTTCCATTGTTATTGATGCTCGGATTATCATTAACCACGTTAATGTTACTCTGGTTATCGTTATTCAGATTCCCTTGATTTTCTTCGTCGGCCATCTGAATTTTAAACATTTATCCCATATTAATATCACAATTAATATTTTAATATAGTTAATCACATAACACACAATCTAATAAAAAACGTAGATCATTGCTACTATACTCTTTTCATATACTTATGCGTCTATTACACACTAGTACAGAAATAAAGATTACAATACCAACAGAAATAAAATAGTAATATGCATCCGTACACACATATTTTATTTTATTTTTATTATATTATTATTACTACTGCTTCCTCCATTCTAACATTCACGGATATGGATTCATCCAAAAATCCATATTACGCTCATCGTATTTCCATACGAGACGCTCTCCCACCTGACGCATCCTTTCACTGCTTTCTAAAATTTCCTCCCCAAAAGTCCTAAGTTCTTGGATGTTTTCTGCACTCATTGGGGGTGCAGGTTCTAGGACTGGGTTTGGAATCTGGGGTGCGGGTTCCTGATATGGAGGTAAAAGTGCCTGAAGTTGGTAAGGATCCTCCAAAATTCCCCTAATGTAGTTATCATGGTAATAGGGATCTAAAGGGTCCATACCTGAATAGGCTCCTATAGGTGTGTCTTCAGGAATAGAGTAACGTTGCACATAGTCCCTATTCTCGTCCCACCATGGGTCGTAATTTGGGTCTAGGGGATTTGGTGCAAGTACCCTAGGAATTTCATCAGGATTAAAATCATGCATCTCCACTTGGGTTTCCTGATTTTCTATCTCCATGAGTTGTTCTGGGTTTTGTGGTTGTGGGCTACTAGTTGTTCCAGACTTGGGTCGGCAGCAGTTGTAGCTAGGATATGGAAATTAGCTAGGCTTCTATTAAGCATATCTTGCGTATGAGCATCTGTCTCTCTCTTAATAGCTGCTAAGGCCCTTTGCTGTTGCAATTTTCGCATCCTCGTTTCTTAGTAGGAAATGGTTCCTCCGACTTAGCTCTAAAGGCAAATATCCCGTCTTCCTGATCAGCAGTATACCCAGAGAGGGCAGGCTGTGATGATGTACCTTCACTCCTAGGTGAATCAGATAACTGACGACTCATATCTGATGGTTCTTGATCACTCATACTGAAAACTAACAAATAGTCAAATAACACATAACAAATAAATACAGTTATGCACGTATTTCCGTAATTAATTTCCTAACACAAAATTTAAAATTTTAAGTGTCAGCAGAACACTTCTTTGGCTCAGACCAGTGGCTAGGCTCTGATACCACCTTCTGTCACAACCCCTGATCCCTGATTCCCGGGAACGGGCGGACGTGAGCTCAGAGTTTGGTGGTATCAGGTTTATTTAATCTCGCAGCGGAATTTACATCAGGACCGTAGTTAGGAAATGTTTATCAGAGTAAAACCACCATAATTGATATTAATAAACACATGGGCAAAAACCCAAGTTTCTTGTTACAGTACATTTATAGGGACAAAACCCTATTTTGTTGAATTTAAAACATTTCTTATTAGATAACTTTTATAGCCACTTATTTTCCAAGCCGTCTGTGCTCTCGAGCTGGCTTTTTTTTCCCAGTTGGCTTTCACATTGTGTTACCTGAAACATGTTTTAAAAATATTTTGTCAGCGGGAAATACTGGTGAGTGAATCCCAGTTTAACCAAGAAACATTTTATCAATTAACACAGTATTGAGAGCGATCACATTGTTTATTTCTACACAATTACTCATTCAGTACTGTCAATCCTTGACTTGTGGGTCATATTACACATTGGCTAACTCGTTGTCCAATGGTAACGTACTGTCATTCCGACTTACTACTCGCAAGTAATAAATTTTGTATACAAAACCCCATAATACCGGCAGTAATTGAAGAACTACAAAGACTCAATCACCGCTTAATCACATTGTAAAATAATTAAGGTTTTGTAAAACATTCCAAAAACATTAACAAAAAGAGGATAAACTCACATTGCTGTCTTAGGCTTTTCGTAAGGGTTTCCTGGATATAATCTATAATTTTTACAAATGTACATTGGTTAGTATTATAACCCTTTGAAAATATTAATGATACCCTCCCCGAGACGGCATTCCAACAACTACGTCGGGCAGAACCACGACAGTTGTTACGGAATCCTAAATCAATCGGGCAGCGTAACTATTATGAAACTAGGGTTATAATACTTACAACGGAGCAGAACCTCGCTAATTAGGGGGTATAATACTTGCAAAATATGCCTAATACTTTCAGAATTCGAGTTTGAGAAGTGTGAATGAGCGAAGGAAAATGAAAACTGATGCTATCTATTTATAGTTCTGATTTCTGGTCCTGTCGCGGCCCGCGTGAAAGACAAGGGTCACTTACGCGGCCCGCGTCAACATTGGTCAACGCTGTAGCTTAGCTGGGTCAGCTACTAGACTCGCCACGATGTTGACACGTGTCAGCACCGGATGCTTCTGCGTTTCAGGATCTGTCGCGGCCCGCGTTAACTAACGTGAACACTTACGCGGCCCGCTTCAACTAAAGAAATTAGCGCAGTCAATACCAGCCTTGATACCGCCCGCGTAATAGCATGGGGTGGGTCTACGCGGCCCGCCTCAGCCCTATATTTCATGTTTTTGATTTATTTTATAATTATAACATAACTACGACTTAGTTTTCACATACGGGGTGTAATATAAAACATATTGGGACATTTTATAATATATTAGAGTGTCGTAAATATTATAAGGGTGTTGGTTTTACCGAGAGTTGTTACAAAAGGCATGGGAAGAAACAAGTGAAATGTTATCGGATAATCAAAACAGAATGGCAATGCATAAAATTGTGATCATTTGTTTGTTACCTAAGGCAAACAAATGAGATGGTGACAAAGTAAGCGGGTCATATTAATGTATCACTGAAGACATGCTTGCCTATAAGTGAACACTCACCCCTCGTTATTTAAATCACTTACCAAACAAACCACCAATGTAAAAATGTTCATGTATAATCACATGTAATGTATAGTGAATAAAAGCCTTTATTGAATTAAAAGCATTTACTTAACCCTATAAGAAAGAAATGTACAAAACAATGCATTTGATAAATTATAATCAAAAGTTATGTTTTGTAAAATAATGCATGCTTTACTGATACAAACATCTATGCGGTATTGTGAAAATGCATACATTCAAGCCTTGAGACTGTGGCGATAAACCCTTAAACGAATTAAAGATTTATCTGAGTTATGTGTATCGAATTCGGTCATGTCACACCCCAACCAATGGCGGAATCATCGGGGCATGGCACTGAGCGAAACAGATTGTCCAGAAGTTTCCATAACAATTATCAATACTATTCAATTTAAATAATACGTCCCATACCGTACCTCAAACAGTAAAATAATTATTACAGACATAAATCCAGGCAAATTTTCTGTTCCGACAACTCAGATTTAAAATAGTCAGCAATTGTTTATCTGCTTCTAGAGACCCTTAGTTTGACCACTACAGACAACTATTTGTTGGGCTCTAAAGCTTTATTCTAGCTTCGAATTCCTACCAAGTGTGCGTCCTAAGCACCTGTCACATACGTTAAAATAAAGTCAATACATATAATGTAAAGGTGAGCATACAAGTTTGGTAATAGCATATAGAGTTCGAATTCGTTTACGCATAACCAGCACGTACACATAGTGAAATGAAGCACGCTAGTTATCGATATAGATCCATCGATACCAATGACTGCGGGTTGACTGCCCGAGGCAGTTCACAATACATGATTACCACCGTAATCCATGCAAGTAATGGTCCTTAACAACCCCCGTGTGAACGGGTGCTGAGTCCAAACTATAGTACTATCGTTGCTAAGGCAGGTAGACAGTATTCCATGTGTAAACATAACAAACAAGCATTCATAAGCCACGTATAACATGCATTAACGGTTAGCGTCCAAATAGTATTGAGTCGTGTGATTGTTGTAGTTTGAATATTCGTATCGTATGTAACACCCAAAAGTGCGTAAAGCAAAAAGGGATCGAGTATACTGACAGCGGTTAATGGATTGAAGGGAGCGCTTAGCGAGTAAGGTTAGCCTGAGTAGATTCGATAGCATAACGGTAAGTGACACGTAAAACGATACAAGGTGAGGATGGATCGGATGGTAGTTCATTCGGATGGCAATCCGAGCGGACAGCAATCCGTGTGTGATGATAATCCGTTCGGATGGTCATCCGGTCGGATGACTATTCGAGTGGATTGTTTCTTCCTATAAGAAAGATGTGTTTGTGTATGATGGCTTGACTTTTGAAGTTTTCGTTGTAGTATTTTAAAAACATAGAAGTATCTCTGTCTTTCAAGTCGGTCGATCGGACGGTCGGTCGTGCGGATGACAATTCGTTCGGATGGTCATCCGGTCGGACGATGGTCCGGTCGGACGGCGTCTTGGTGAAGAGAACAAGTTCACATCAGAAAGGTCACTCGGTCGGATGTCCATCCGATCGGGTGGCAACCCTGTTATTGAACATGTTGAAAATTGTGTAAGTCTTTAAAGTCTTAGTATCTCATGATCCGAAGAGTAATCCAGTCAGATGGTCGTTCGATCGGATTGCAATTCGTTCGATACTCAAACTTCAGATAAGGTTGTTTAAAAGTGGGACCCAAGTGTGATCCGTTCGGATGACTTATCCGATCGGACAGCAATCCGTTCCGATTGTTCCGTTCGTCTTACACTTGGTCGTTTTGATGGTTTGTCGTTATTTCGAGACGTCTTAACATCGTGTTAACCAACAGAACTCCCATTTTGTCCCAGATAACTAAACCGACCAGGAATCACCCTAGCTCGGTCTGTTACCGGCTCTAGATGGTTATTTTTGTTTAACCCGAAGTCGGTGGTCTCGTGGGCAGAATCCAGATCTGAACCCGTACAACACTAAGGGTGAGTAGGAGACTAGATCAGAACCCGATTCTACCGGTTTTGAGTGTTTTGAGTGTAAAAGAGTTGAAAGAAAGTTAAAAACCATCTTTCAATCCTCTTTCACCACACTTGTGTCGAGATCTTTACAAGATCTTTGTGGAAATCGGTTAGATCTAAGTTGTTCTTGGTGGATTGAGGCCAAAACATGAAGTTCTTGAAGAACACATGATGACATCATCCTAGAACACCCGAAATCTAGTGATTTCATGGTTAAAAGTTAAGATTTAAAAGATAGAAAGGTGTAGGAGTGCGTGTAGATTAAGAAAGTACAAGATTTAGGACGAGATCTTACCTGGATTGAGAGAAATCGAAGAAAAAGTGGGGAGCACGAGTTGTTCGGACAGAGGGTTTCCAAAAGTGGAAAGAATGACAATGACAGGGGTATTTATAGAGTTCCAAAAGAGGAAAGGGCTATCCGATCGGATGACACGCCGCCCGGATGGCTGTCCGGTCGGATGACATTCCGGTCGGATGGCGCCTGACCTGTAGCATTGTGGCTATCCGGCCGGATGGCACTTGGTTCGGAAGTTTGACGCGACGATTTTTGGCGTTTCGATTTCGATTGCGAGTGGTTCGATTCGATAGAGTTTCCTAGTCAAATTACTTTCAGTCCCAACTACTAAATATCATATTTCGCTTATGATTCGAGTTCGAGTTCGATTGTGTTCGATTGCATTCGAGTTTCGATTGAGTTCGCTTGATTATCACAACACAACATAAACAAACATGCACAGGTAACACGTAAGGCACACACACATATAATAACAAGTAAAACACGTAGCTCGAGTTGCGATTCGATGTCGATTTGATTAGCATAGCTTGATTATTAGTTGATTACTTTATCGCATTGTTACTTCCTATAGTTCACAGTCGTAGGTCGTTTGGATAGCGATTAACATGTGTCGATTTATTGCATTTATAGACACTTGATGTGTTCAAATATTAACATATAAATTTCATCAAATGAGGCATAAAACTAACCCCTTTTTAGTACTAATGTTGGAAAAAGTGTGCTTTTGTCTTCCTTTTGTATTTTCAGGATTAAATGAGCTCAAATTAACAAAAGAAGCAAAAAGACATCAAAATCTAACATAAATACAAGAAAAAGGTCAAGACGTGACATGCCCGACCCCACAACAGCATCTTCCCAAGCAAAGCAAAACAAGAGATCAGAAGCCTGAACACGCCCCGTGCTCAGCCAGCACGGGGGCGTGCCCAAGTGTCAGTAGAAAAGACAAAGTGGTAGAAGCTTCTATTGCCCACCACGGGGCCGTGCTCAGCGGACACGGGCCGTGGTCAACTATAAGATTCGCACAATCCAGGCAAATCTTCATAGTACAAAGATTCTTCTGCACACGGGGTCGTGCTCAGCGGACACGGGGGCGTGGTCAACCAATAAGACAAAGCTGCATTTAATGAAGAAAGAGAGGATGTGGACACGGGGCCGTGCCCACTGAACACGGGGCCATGCCCGAGCTTCTGTTCAGCCTATAAATAGAAGTGCTTGGCTCAAGCTCAAACCATCCCTTGGCACACCACCTCTCTCACACTTCACCCACCACCCACCACCACCATAACACCATCATCCACCACCATCATCCATTGTCCATCATAGAGTGTGTGAGTCATCTCGGGATCCAAGATTGATCGTAAGAGTTCTTGACAATCAAGGCCATGTTTGCCTAAGTCTCTTACATCACTTGGTGAAGACAAAGTGTCTAGTGTAATACTTTTTATTTCTAATCTTTTGCACTTTTTATTTGGTTTTGTATTAATGACTTTAATAACTAGTTGCTTATGTTGAAGGTGATCTTTCCTTATCGTTTGTCCGTGGTGTCTTGAAATTATTTTACTGTCTATATAAAATAAAAGATTTTCACCATTCATATCTCCACGGTCTATATGGAGGTATGTTGGCAACCTGGTCGGGGGTTAAGGGAACGGTTTGGTAAAGGTCTTGCCATTGTTCAGCGTTTAGAGGTCCTGCAATGGACCTGGGTCAAATTTAGTAGGATCTCCTTCAATACTTAACGGTATTGGATGGCGGGGGTCCAAACTCTTTGATCCCCTCATAAGTTAACTACTATTAATACTATAACCCGGCTATTTAGGACTGTATCCCTGCTGACTCAGACTACTTAGTCGAGGGTAACGTCACCTCCAAAAGAGGGGCCTACCATAATTTGCATTAATAACTTAATTAATTATCTTCCAATAATCCACCCTTTTAGGATTGTATCCTTGCTGACTCAAACTACTGGGGTGAGGGTAACGTCACCTTCAAAAGAGGGGCCTACTACAATAACTAAGATAATCTCTTAATTATGTGCAAAAGTGCGGAAATAATCAAAGGTTACACTAGATACGAGTCGGAACCAAGTGATTCATCTTGTCTATCTGTTTTTATTTTTATTTTTATTTTCATCATTTTAGTTAGTTTTTATTTTTCTTAGTTTAAAGCATTTTTCTAAACTTTTTGATTTGATTAGACGTTGAGGATAAACCGGTACTAAAAGCTCTTGTGTCCTTGGACGACCTCGGTATCTTACCAACACTATACTACGCTCACGATGGGTGCACTTGCCCATATGTGTGTCTAGTGTTAGTAAATATCGTGTTTTATAAATTTAAAACTTGACTAAAAAGTGTTAAAGGGGCTTAAAATATACACCTAATATATATAACACTCGACAACGCATCAAGTTTTTGGCACCGTTGCCGGGGACACAAGGATTTTAAGAAAGCTTAAAATCGACGGCCTAATCAGTTTTTCAAAACCTTTTTAAACGCGCGCATTTTTTTCTGCATTTTAGTTTAGTTTTGCATTTACAGTAACCTGTACACGGGGCCGTGTTCGCTGAACACGGGGCCGTGCTGCAGATTTTTCATAAACACCCAGTAACAGTAGCTTGAACACGGGCCGTGCTCACTAAACACGCCCCGTGCTCAACGAAATCAGTAAATTTAATTAAAACGCCCAGATACAGATCCTGAACACGGGGCCATGCTCACTGAACACGGGGCCGTGTCCAGCCTCTGTTTCCGTGTTATTTTTGTTTTCTGATCTCGAGACTCGGTTGTGGTCTGCTGAGTGATTCTTATGGATCAATACTCAGGAGGTTACAACTACACCTATGAGGAGGATGATTATAGGGGTAATTATTGCACCAATTGTCGTAACGCACGATCGTTTCAAAATAGTCACTCATATCAACCATCCAATTCATACACCTACTATGAGGAGCCCAGGTACGAGCCATCAACTTCATACACATCCTATGAAGACCAAAGGTATGAACCTCCTCCCTCATACTCATATTTTGATGAACCAAGGTATGAGCCTTCATACTCGTACTTTGAGGAACCAAGATATGAGCCACCACCTTCGTATGCTTACTATGAGGAACCTTGGCGTGAACAACCCACCTCATATGAGTATTATGAAGAACAAAATTACGAACCTTATCCATCATATGCTTACAATGAAGAACAATGGTGTGAGCCATCTACTTCATATGGGTATTATGAGGAACAAAGGGTCGAACAACCGGATTCAAGCTTAGAAAATACCGATTCTTTTTCTATAACCGAAGTAACCGATAGGATATTAGAACACATAAGAGTTATCGATCGCTGTATAAGAGAATCTCGCGCAAGGGAAGAGGAGTCCCGCGCAAGAGAAGAATTAAAAAAGGAAGAGATAACGGAAAATGTAAAAATGGAAGAACAAATAAGTGAAAAACCGACACATGAGTTAAACAACGAAAAAGGTGAGTCCGACAACGTTAAAATTCAAGAAGAGTCTAATTTTGAAGAAATTAATCTCTTGTCACCTTCTTTCGAAAATCATTATTTAGTACCCACTCATGCTAAGTTTTTAAAAGAGTTAAACACTAACACTAAAATTGACGAAACGGTAAGTGTTAAGTTAACTAATGATCAAACTTCGCTAATAAAAGAAGACCCATTTGAAATTAACATTACACCGGTTCCATGTTTCTTTCAAAATTCATTTATTAGTAACGTCACAATCGATAAAGATCTTGGTGTTAACATAATGCCTAACTACATTTTCGAAAAATTAAGTATTAGTGATTTTTCTCCACTTCAAATACCCATTTTTCTATACAATCGGAAAGTAATAAAATCAATCGGTATAGTTGAGGATGTCTTGGTTCAAACAAATCAAATGGTAATACCAACCGACTTTGTCATCCTCGATGACGCTCCTCTAATGTTGGGACGACCATTTGTAAAAACACACGAAGCTTTGAAAAACCGGAAGTTCAACAATCTACCTCTTCAATTAGGGGCATTTAAAAGAAGTGTCGATCTCGAACGGTCAATGAAATATCCATTCGGCAATAATGACCCCCTAATTGAAGATGAAGATGAACCACCCGATACAAGTGAAGAGATTGACCACTTTGTTGAAGAAAAGGTCGCCATAGAACAAACTTTTAAAGTTCTTGATCGAAATGAGCAACCAAATAAGGAGTCTCCTAAAGACCCACCGCTTGAGCTCAAAGAACTTCCAAAAGGTTTGGAATATGCTTCTCTAGACAAAGAGGGTAATTTACCTGTAATTATTTCGTCTAAATTAGATAGCTTAGAAAAAGAAAAATTAATTAGTCTTTTGAAAAAACATAAAAATGCAATAGCTTGGAAGCTTGTAGACATAAAAGGAATTAGTCCTTCTATGTGCACACACAAAATTTTGATGAATGATGACTACAAATCGGTCATACAACCACAACGTCGAGTAAATCCAAACGTTCAAGAAGTGGTTAAAAACGAGGTCATCAAACTACTTGACGCCGGACTTATCTACGCTATCTCCGATAGTCCTTGGGTGAGTCCCGTCCAAGTAGTTCCAAAGAAAGGAGGTATGACGGTGATAACTAACGAAAAGAATGAATTAATACCAACGAGAACCGTCACAGGATGGAGAGTATGTATAGATTATAGACGATTAAATGAAGCAACAAGAAAAGATCACTTTCCTTTGCCCTTCATTGATCAAATGTTAGAAAGATTACCCGGTCATAAATTTTATTGTTTCTTGGATGGTTTTTCAGGTTACTTTCAAATCCCGATAGCACCCGAAGACCAAGAAAAGACAACTTTCACATGTCCCTATGGAACTTTTGCTTATCGACGCATGCCGTTTGGTCTATGTAATGCCCCCGCAACATTCCAACGTTGCATGGTAGCCATCTTCCATGACATGATAGAAAAGACAATGGAAGTCTTCATGGACGACTTTTCTATCTTTGGGGATTCATATGACCAATGCCTCGATAACCTTGAACGAATGCTATCCCGATGTGAGGAAACTAACCTCGCCCTTAATTGGGAAAAATGCCATTTCATGGTAACGGAGGGAATAGTACTCGGTCACAAGATCTCGAGCGAAGGAATGGAGGTGGATCGAGCCAAAATAGATACCATTTCTAGATTACCACCTCCATCCCCGTAAGAGCTATCAGAAGTTTCCTAGGACATGCCGGATTTTATAGACGGTTTATCAAAGACTTTTCAAAAATCTCAAGGCCTCTAACGAAATTACTTGAAAAAGATGCCCATTTCATCTTTGACAAGGATTGCAACCAAGCATTTCTAACCTTAAAAGAGATGTTAGTCAATGCACCTATCATGATAGCGCCTGATTGGAAATTTCCTTTCGAAATCATGTGTGATGCTAGTGACTTTGCAGTTGGAGCTGTCTTGGGACAAAGAAAAGAAAAGCATTTCCACCCAATTTATTACGCTAGTAAAACACTTAATGATGCACAAGAAAATTACACAACAACTGAAAAAGAATTACTAGCTGTGGTATTCGCTTTTGATAAATTTCGTTCTTATCTTGTTCTTTCTAAAACTATAGTCTATACAGATCATGCAGCCATTCGATACCTTTTCAAAAAGCAGGACGCAAAACCACGTTTGATTCGGTGGATTCTACTCCTCCAAGAATTTGACATTGAAATCAGAGACAAAAGAGGAGCAGAAAATACCGCAGCAGATCATCTTTCGCGCTTAGAAGACCCAGCTTTGGAGGCAACCAGGGACGAGCAAATCAACGAAAAATTTCCAACCGAGTCCCTGGAAATGGTGGAATATAAGGAAGAGCCATGGTACGCCGACTATGCTAACTACCTAGCTAGCGGTATAGTCACAAAAGGATGGTCACATTATCAAAGAAAGAAATTCTTTGCCAATGTGAAACACTATTTTTGGGAAGATCCATATCTTTTCAAAATGTGTGCCGACCAACTCGTCCGACGATGCGTACATGGTAGCGAAGCACGAAGAATTCTCCGCCATTGTCATGAAGGTCCATACGGAGGGCATCATGGTGCCGCTAGTACCGCACGAAAGGTATTTGATTCAGGATTTTATTGGCCAACCATTTACAAAGACGCCCAAAGTCTTGTCAAGACATGTGATGCTTGCCAAAGAACAGGTAATATTTCTTCCAAAAATGAGATGCCACAAAATGGCATTCTTGTTTGTGAAATTTTTGATGTATGGGGACTCGACTTTATGGGACCTTTCCCACCATCGAAAGGAAAAAAATATATACTTGTGGCAGTAGACTACTTGTCTAAATGGGCCGAAGCCGAGGCACTTCCAACAAATGATGGAAGAGTTGTGGTAAGATTTCTGAAAAAATTATTCTCTCGTTTTGGCACGCCTAAAGCATTAATAAGTGATAGAGGTACCCATTTTTGCAACCATCAACTTGAAAAATTTTTAACAAGATATGGGGTCTATCACCGGGTCTCAATGGCATATCACCCTCAAACAAACGGACAAGCCGAAGTGACTAATAGAGGTTTGAAACGAATACTCGAAAAAACCGTAGGGTTAAATAAAAAGGAATGGGCAGATAAATTAGATGATGCTTTATGGGCTTTTCGAACTACTTATAAAACAACAATAGGTACAACCCCATATAAGCTAGTCTATGGAAAAAGTTGTCACTTACCAGTAGAAATTGCACACAAAGCCTACTGGGCAATTAAAAATGTAAACTTAGATTTAGAATTTGCTGGTAAAAATCGATTTTGTCAATTAAATGAATTAGACGAGCTTAGGAATTATGCATACTCGAACTCTGAAATTTATAAGGAAAGAATGAAAAATTTGCATGACAAACACATTAAACCTAATGAATTTCGGGTAGGGGATCTAGTTCTTTTGTTTAATTCACGACTTCGATTGTTTCCTGGTAAGTTAAAGTCTAGGTGGTCAGGACCTTTTTCCATCACCCATATTTTCCCACACGGTGCTGTAGAAATTAAATCTCGAAATGGGCCTCCATTTAAAGTCAATGGCCAACAGCTGAAACTCTATTAAGGATTCATTGAGGATGAAGAGGAAGAGATCTCGCTTCAAACGGTGGAAGAATAAAACATCATGCCTGGTAAGTTACGAACGATTGAGACAACAAACAAAGCGGTAAGTTTTCTAACTAAAGCTTATGGGAAACAAAGGCACTCACACGAGCACTAAAAAAATTAAAAAAAAAAATTTAAAAACTTTGCTCGGCACGAGGCCGTGTCCGCTGGACACGGGGCCGTGTCCGCGCTGCAATCGGGATAAATCCCCTTTTTCAAAACAGTTACTTCATTCCACACGCCCCGTTTCCTCGAAAAAGCTCTGGTTACAGGCGATTTTTCGCAGAATTTCGACGTCTCCTATCGCTCTAACAACATCAAGGTATGATTCTATCACTTTTAGTAGTTAGATTAGTTACTTGCATGTAGTTAAAACACCAAAAATTTGGGGGAAAATCTAGGGTTCTTGAAGTTCATACGGATCGAACCTCAAATTTTTGTTTAAATCTGTTTGCATTTAGTTAGATTAGTGTTATGGGAAGTAAATACACTTGTATTGTTCATAGATTCACCCGATTTCTCACAAAAACCCCAAACCCTTGTTCTTGAACCGAAAAAGATAAAATTGATAGGGTAAACGGGATATTTTGGGAAAAACGGTACTTAGGGTTTCATTTTCGGGGAAAACTGCACCTATTGGACCAAAAATTTTCAAATCTTCGAAACCGGGTCGAAAAATGGGATTTTTGAGTAACAGACCCCTGGACACGGGGCCGTGTCCGCTGAACACGGGGTCGTGTCCAGCCCACTGTTTGCAGTTTTGTCCGAAAATATTTCTGTTTCGTGCTAACTTTTGGTATATTCTCTCAGATGGCTAGGAAGATCACAAGATTCAACGCCAATGAGCTCAATGCTAGAGCTCGATACGAGACACTTCAAACAAGGCCAGAGGGATACCCGAGGCAAGCATGCACGGACTTGCTAACCTTGGTGAATCAAATTGACCGTTTCAACAACATTGTCACGGGACCACTCAGAGTCGCCCTAACAACTCGACTCCGTTCCGTCCACGAATGCCCTTTAGAGTTCTATAGCACCCTCACATTCAACCCGAGGTCTGACCCGTTCGACAATAACGGGGTAGCATTCCGATGTGGCGGAACGAAGTATTCGATCTCTATGGTTCAGTTTGGATCGATTGTAGGGTTGTATGCGGAAGAGGATGCAGGAGACGAAGAAAATACTGGAGGAATGAGAGAGATAGGTGAAAACGAACGCCAAGCCATTTGGGCTCAGATTGGTGAGGGGTACTACAATCCGAGCAGCACTAAGAGTACAAAACTGAGGGATCCGCTCTACAGATACATCCATAGGCTCCTCGGCTACTCTCTTAGCCAAAGGCATGATAGTAGTGGCGTAGTTGGGTTAAGAGATTTGGTTGTCCTCCACTGCATCCACAACCGCAGGCCGCTCGATGTTCCGTTCCTCATGCTCCGAAACATGCATCATAACCGCCTTGCTAGTGCACCAACTCCTATCTTCTTTGGGGGATGGGTGTACCGTCTCTTCAGGCACTTCGCCCACATACCAAGGTCATTTGAGAGGAGCCCATGGTCGGGTATGGTGGATATACACATATGCCGCTCAATGAACCTGATTTATGAGGCGGAAGACGGGACGGTGAGCTTTCAAAGGATGCAAGGTCATGCATGGAACCCACAAGAAGCACTTGTCCTCCAAGCTCCGCAACATCATCAGTACCAATACCAACCCCAAGGAGATCCGGGCCAATCCTCCTCCGGAGGCGGTTTTCCTAATTTCCAAAGTTTGCATGATTTGTTGCAGGAAAACCTTATGTGCACCAGGAACACTTACAACATGGCGAGCAACACCTACCACCGGGTCGGAGCTATCGAAAGAAACATATCCGACATCCAAGATGATGTTGGATACATACGAGACCACATTGCACGTCATGGAGGGGATGGTGACGATGATGATGACGATGCTATGGAGTAGGCGGGAGGAGCGGAGGAAGAGAAGGTTGTTTGATGGTTTCCCAGGTTAACCCTTTTCCACTCTTGAACAATTGATGGCCTGCGTGCCAAGTGTTGAACAATTTACTTTCCTAACTTCTTTTATTTTTTCTGCATTTATTTTTCCTGTAACTTTGACACGGATGTTAACTTTGGTAAAAGTAGGATGTTTGCTATGTTTTGGTGGAGTGTTTATTGACTAAACAGGTACAAAAGAGGCTTAGAGTGCTAAACATTAGTACTACTAAAGCCGGGGCAGGAAAACAGACGAAAGAAACCTGTTTGTCAACTTGGCAGACTGTCCACACGGGGCCGTGCCCATCCGACACGCCCCCGTGCCCATTCCCCTGAACCTGCTGTTTGTTTTAATTCTGCAGACCTTGATAGACACGGGGTCGTGTCCACCCAACACGCCCCCATGTTAACCTTCTGTAAGTTTTCGTTACTGGAACCTAAGCACGGGGTCGTGTCCACCCAACACGGGGTCGTGCCCAGGTAACCAGTAACACAAATTTTTTTCTTTTTACACCTTTTTACGCATTCAATCAACCTAAAAACTTATTTTGGGACACATTGAGGACAATGTGTAATTTAAGTGTGGGGGGGATGCTAAAACCTTGAATCTTGCAAGTCCTAAATACAAGCCTTACACAAAACTCTATTGGAACCGCTAATCACCCCAAATTTTTTCAAAAATTTTCATTTTTTTTTACTTGTCTAGGTTTAACTCGGGAAATTCAAGTTCTAAAAAAGTTATATTTTTACGAATTTACAACCGATAGGGTCGTGATAAAAAGAACCAACATAAGAAAATTATGAAAAGGCATGACAAGCTTAGTTAAAATTTGATTATATATACTTGATCACATAAAAACCCATTCCCACAAAAGTGAGTTTTGAGCCTTTATTGAGCAAACACTTACATATCATTTGACTAAATGCTCATTTTCGTTTCTTGTGTGAATAGCCGCTTGGTTCTTACGACTCTAGAACTTGCCATGACGATACATTCCCGGTCCTTACCAACTTAAACCCGAGTAAGTAAATGATGGAGGCATTAGGACTAACCTTTTATTTTCTACACCATTATTTTTCTTTTTTTAACCACCTACCCAAAATCCCCCTAGTTAGCCCCTTTGAGCCTAAACCTTTTCATTTCATAACCCAAACCAAACACCCTTTTACCCACCAAAACCTTTTTTCATTTTTACCCCTTTGTTTTAGTAACAAGTTCGATTTTTCATATGACTTCAAAAAAATAAATAAATAAATAAATAAATATTTGTGTTGATGATGAAGCAAAAGAAAATAAACAAACAAGTTCATCAAAAATAACTTTGTTTGAATGAATAGCTTCATCAAAATAAAAGTTTCAAAAAAAAAAATAGAAAGTCTTACGAAAACCGACACTTGTTACGCTTTTCGCCCTTTTTCTACTAACCACTAACCACCAACCCAACCACCTACCTTTAACCCAAGCCTAACCCTTTACCCACAAAGTCCTCTTGATATTTACAAAGGTATATAAGTTAAAAAGGAGGAGGATTGATTGCTTGGCAAGCCTATGGTAGGAGTAAGTTCCATGCCGCTCTCGAGTGATCCACAAAATACATTTTCGGCCGAGTGTTGAGTGATCCCCGTAAGGTATGTGAACTTGTATATAAATAGAATTTTACAAAGACATGTTATGCCCTAATAAGTAATTTCTCTTATGAAAAGTTTTAAATAAATCATGACGAATAGGATTGTAAATAAATAAAAATAAAATTAAATAAAGAATCTTGGAAATCCCGACACTCTACGACAAGCCCAAAAACCCTCTTCTCTACCCATTCCATTCCATTTGGGAGTGTAAATAGCCACATATTAAAGAGTTTTGCTTGAGGACAAGCAAAGATTCAAGTGTGGGGGTATTTGATGTGTTCAAATATTAACATATAAATTTCATCAAATGAGGCATAAAACTAACCCCTTTTTAGTACTAATGTTGGAAAAAGTGTGCTTTTGTCTTCCTTTTGTATTTTCAGGATTAAATGAGCTCAAATTAACAAAAGAAGCAAAAAGACATCAAAATCTAACATAAATACTAGAAAAAGGTCAAGACGTGACATGCCCGACCCCACAACAGCATCTTCCCAAGCAAAACAAGAGATCAGAAGCCTGAACACGCCCCGTGCTCAGCCAGCACGGGGGCATGCCCAAGTGTCAGCAGAAAAGACAAAGTGGTAGAAGCTTCTATTGCCCACCACGGGGCCGTGCTCAGCGGACACGGGCCGTGGTCAACTATAAGATTCGCACAATCCAGGCAAATCTTCATAGTACAAAGATTCTTCTGCACACGGGGTCGTGCTCAGCGGACACGGGGGCGTGGTCAACCAATAAGACAAAGCTGCATTTAATGAAGAAAGAGAGGATGTGGACACGGGGCCGTGCCCACTGGACACGGGGCCGTGCCCGAGCTTCTGTTCAGCCTATAAATAGAAGTGCTTGGCTCAAGCTCAAACCATCCCTTGGCACACCACCTCTCTCACACTTCACCCACCACCCACCACCACCATAACACCATCATCCACCACCATCATCCATTGTCCATCGTAGAGTGTGTGAGTCGTCTCGGGATCCAAGATTGATCGTAAGAGTTCTTGACAATCAAGGCCATGTTTGCCTAAGTCTCTTACATCACTTGGTGAAGACAAAGTGTCTAGTGTAATACTTTTTATTTCTAATCTTTTGCACTTTTTATTTGGTTTTGTATTAATGACTTTAATAACTAGTTGCTTATGTTGAAGGTGATCTTTCCTTATCGTTTGTCCGTGGTGTCTTGAAATTATTTTACTGTCTATATAAAATAAAAGATTTTCACCATTCATATCTCCACGGTCTATATGGAGGTATGTTGGCTACCTGGTCGGGGGTTAAGGGAACGGTTTGGTAAAGGTCTTGCCATTGTTCAGCGTTTAGAGGTCCTGCAATGGACCTGGGTCAAATTTAGTAGGATCTCCTTCAATACTTAACGGTATTGGATGGCGGGGGTCCAAACTCTTTGATCCCCTCATAAGTTAACTACTATTAATACTATAACCCGGCTATTTAGGACCGTATCCCTGCTGACTCAGACTACTTAGTCGAGGGTAACGTCACCTCCAAAAGAGGGGCCTACCATAATTTGCATTAATAACTTAATTAATTATGTTCCAATAATCCACCCTTTTAGGATTGTATCCTTGCTGACTCAAACTACTGGGGTGAGGGTAACGTCACCTTCAAAAGAGGGGCCTACTACAATAACTAAGATAATCTCTTAATTATGTGCAAAAGTGCGGAAATAATCAAAGGTTACACTAGATACGAGTCGGAACCAAGTGATTCATCTTGTCTATCTGTTTTTATTTTTATTTTCAGCATTTTAGTTAGTTTTTATTTTTCTTAGTTTAAACCATTTTTCTAAACTTTTTGATTTGATTAGACGTTGAGGATAAACCGGTACTAAAAGCTCTTGTGTCCTTGGACGACCTCGGTATCTTACCAACACTATACTACGCTCACGATGGGTGCACTTGCCCATATGTGTGTCTAGTGTTAGTAAATATCGTGTTTTATAAATTTAAAACTTGACTAAAAAGTGTTAAAGGGGCTTAAAATATACACCTAATATATATAACACTCGACAACGCATCAACACTTACTCCACATAATAGTTACAATAAAAGAAATCTACTACAAGTCAAGTTGCGCGAAATCGGTCGTTGACTTTGACCTTGACTTTGACTTGTGAAAACACGGGGTGTTACAGCCTCCCCTTGTTTAGGGAATTTCGTCCCGAAATTAAGCTGGAAGCTGTACAACGCCGTGAATCACGTTTGAGAACTTTCTCTTTCTAGACTTTCTCCTTAAACAACTGCGGGTACTTAGCCTTCATGTCTCTTTCGAGTTCCCAAGTGAACTCTGCGCCTCGTTTGCCTTCCCATCGGACTTTCACAATAGGAATGCGAGAGCGTCTGAGCTGCTTGGTTTGGCGATCCATGATTTCGACAGGCTTTTCCACGAAGTGTAATGTTTCGTTCACTTGCAGATCGTCTAGAGAAACGTGTAAGTCGTGGTCGGCTAGGCACTTTCGAAGGTTTGACACGTGGAAAGTCGGGTGGACGTTACTAAGTTCCTCCGGTAGTTCGAGTCTATAGGCGACTTTTCCGATCCTTTCCAGAATCTTAAAAGGTCCAACATATCGAGGCGCGAGCTTTCCCTTTTTGCTGAATCGGACCACACCCTTCCAAGGTGATACCTTTAGGAGTACGTAGTCACTAACGTCAAATTCAAGGGGCCTGCGTTTTCTATCGGCGTAACTTTTCTGTCGGTTCCGAGCTTTCACCAGGTTGTCTCGAATTTGGAAAATTTTGTCTGTTGTTTCTTGTAATAACTCAGGAACGGTTAATTGCGAATGACCGATCTCGTGCCACACAATAGGCAATCGATATCTTCTTCCGTATAATGCCTCGAATGGTGCCATTTGGATGCTTGAATGATAGCTGTTGTTATACGAGAATTCGACTAACGGTAGGTATTTATCCCAATTACCACCGAAGTCTATGACACACGAACGGAGCATGCCCTCAAGAGTACGAATCGTTCTTTCAGTCTGACCGTCGGTTTGAGGGTGGAATGCGGTACTTAGATTAAGCGATGTACCGAGTGCCGTTTGAAACTTTTCCCACAGTCGCGAGGTAAACCGAGCATCACGATCAGAGATGATGTCACGAGGCGTCCCATGATTACAAACGATCTCGTCGGTGTAGATTCGGGCTAATCGTTCTACCTTGTAGTGTTCCCGTATTGGTAAAAAGTGAGCTGATTTAGTCAAGCGGTCGACCACAACCCAAATGTTGTCGTGACCTGACGACGTGTGCGGTAGCTTGGTTATAAAGTCCATAGCTATACTTTCCCACTTCCACATGGGAATAGGTGGTTGTTCGAGTAAGCCAGAGGGTCTTTGATGTTCAGCCTTGACTCCAGCACAAGTTAAGCATTTTCCGACGTAGAGAGCGATATCCCTTTTCATACCCGGCCACCAGTACTTATAACGAAGGTCCTGGTACATCTTATCGGCACCGGGATGAACAGAATACCGGGATTTATGGGCTTCGTCCATCAGAATCTGTCGCAAATTGGTTCGTTTGGGAATCCAAATTCGGTCCAGAAAATGAAATATCCCATTTGATTTGCTCACAAGCTGGGCTCCATCGTGGTAGATCTTTTCTTTCTTCAGGGTGCGTTCGTTAAAACACGCATGTTGAGCGTCGCGGATGAGGGTTTCGAGATCGTGTTGGGCTTGGACATTACGAGTGCTAAGCAGATAGCTCCGTCTGCTAAGTGCGTCGGGAACAACATTTGCCTTGCCTGGGTGATAACGGATCTCACAGTCGTAATCGTTGAGAAGTTCTACCCATCGGCGTTGACGCATATTAAGTTCCTTCTGATTAAAGATGTGTTGTAGGCTCCTATGATCGGTTAAGATCGTACACTTGGTACCATACAGGTAGTGTCGCCAAATCTTTAATGCAAAAACAACTGCGCCTAGCTCGAGATCATGGGTTGTATAGTTCTTCTTGTGGATTTTGAGCTGACGAGATGCGTAAGCTATGACCTTGTCCCGTTGCATGAGAACACAACCAAGACCAAGGTTGGAAGCATCACAATAGACAATGAAATCATTGTTTCCGTTGGGCAATATGAGAACAGGAGCGTTGCAAAGCATGTGCTTGAGGGTTCGAAAGGCAGACTCTTGTTCAGTTTTCCAAACAAAAGGCTTGTCTTTATGTGTGAGAGTGGTAAGCGGCACAGCGATCTTTGAGAATCCTTCGATAAATCGTCGATAATAGCCCGCTAGTCCGAGAAAAGAGCGGACTTCAGACGGGTTCTTAGGCGTAACCCAGCTCTTGACAGCTTCAATCTTCGCAGGGTCAACGTGAATGCCTTAACTATTAACAATGTGACCCAGAAACTGAACTTCCTCCAACCAGAATTCACACTTGGAGAACTTGGCATAGAGTTGGTTCCCCTGGAGTAACTCGAGAACCAAACGTAGATGTTGCGCGTGTTCGGCCTTCGATTTGGAATAGTTGAAGACATCGTCGATGAACACGATGACGAAACGGTCGAGATATGGTTTACACACGCGATTCATCAGATCCATGAAAACCGCTGGTGCGTTTGTTAAACCGAAAGGCATGACAACGAATTCGTAATGGCCGTAACGAGTGCGAAATGCGGTTTTGGGTATATCTTCCTCTTGAATACGTAGCTGGTGATATCCTGAACGCAGATCGATCTTCGAGAAACACGTAGCACCTTGTAGTTGATCAAACAAATCGTCGATGCGAGGTAAGGGGTAGCGGTTCTTGATAGTTAACTTATTCAATTTCCGATAGTCGATGCACATCCTGAACGACCCATCCTTCTTTTTGACGAAAAGGACTGGCGCGCCCCAAGGAGAGGTGCTCGGGCGAATGAAGCCTTTTTCAAGTAATTCCTGGAGTTGATTTAAGAGTTCGCGCATTTCGGACGGCGCGAGGCGGTAGGGAGCTTTGGCAATGGGGTTGGCTCCAGGAATGAGGTCGATACGAAAGTCGATATCACGACTTGGCGGTAGTCCGGGAAGATCCTCTGGAAAAACGTTAGGAAATTCTCGAACCACAGGAACGCCGTTTACTTCCTTCTTCTCTTTCTTTTCCTTCTCTGTTACTACAATGTTAGCCAAGAAAGCCATGTATTCCTTGCGGAGATACTTGCAAGCTTGTATACATGACATAAGCTTGAGACCCTTCGAAGTAGTATCACCATACACACATAATAAGTCACCATTTGCGAGCGAAAATCGAATCATCTTGTCAAAGCACACAACTTCAGCATGGTTTTCTCGAAGAAAGTCCATGCCTACTATGACGTCAAAACTTCCGAGTTGCATCGGAATAAGGTCGATTGGGAAGAAGTGATTGTTGAGCTCAAGAGTACAATCACGAAGAACAGAATTAACGGTGACGGTTCTTCCGGTAGCGACTTCAACATCGAACATCGAGGAGAGTTGGGAGCGTTTACGACTAAGGAGTTTCTAGAATTCGAACGACACAAAGCAATTATCGGCTCCAGTATCAAACAAACATGAAGCATAAATACCATTCACAAGGAACGTACCATTGACCACGTTGTTGTCGGCCTGGGCTTGACGCACGTTGAGGTTGAAAGTTCTGGCGCGTGCGGCCTGTTGTTGCTGCTGAGGTTGCTATTGCTGCGGCTCTTGCTTCACGACCCTGTTTGGGCACATGTTGGCGAAATGGTTCGGGTCGCCATATGCGAAGCAGGCTCTGGCTTTGACCGCGGGTGCCGAAGGAGCTTGTTGACCCTGTGGGGCAGTGAGTAGAGCTTGATGAGCAGGAGCTTGTCGAATACGGCAGTTGGCAGTAAAATGGCCGTATACATTGCAATGAGCACAAAAACGGCAAGCAATGGCAGTTGGGTGGTGGTAGGTACAAGTAGGGCAGAGCGGATGTGGCCCAGTGTATGCACGCTTTGCAGGTGGTGCATTAGCCACAGGCGCCGCTACTTGACGCTGTTGGGCTGGTACAGCTTGAATTGGTGCAGCAGTGATCGCACAGTTCTTGTTGCTGGAGCTGTTCTTTCTCTTGTTGCTCGATGAGGTGGGTTCAGCAGTCGGTGCGGCGGTAGTAGCTTGATGCAGGTGCTTCGAAGTTTTATCCCAGACACCAGCCTTGACCCTCTTGTCGTTGATTTCGGCGGCCAGTAGGTAAGTCTCTTCGATCGTCTTAGTCTTAGCCGCTTGCATGAAATCTGCGACGTAGTCGGGCAAAGCTCGGATGTACTTCTTGATTGTGATCTCCGGAGTCTTGACTTGATCGGGACAGATGATGCTGAGTTGTTTGAAACGAGCGGTGAGAGCAGCGTTGTCACCCTCATGCTGATGTATGTGCCAAAATTCATCTTCTAGCTTTTGACGTTCGTGAGGAGGGTAGAATTCCTCTAGCATGACTTCTTTGAGCTCGTCCCACGATAGACCGTAGGCTGCATCGTTCCCTCGCTTGTTCCTCTCGGCCGTCCACCAGTCTAGTGGACGGGACTGGAAAACGCCGGTAGCATTCAGAGTTCGAAGGTCATCAGGGCAACCACTCTGTCGTAGAGTGACCTCAATGGAATCAAACCATTGGAATAGTGCACTCGGACCTCCCTCGCCAGTGAATTCCTTTGGCCCACACGACTTGAATTGCTTGAAATTGAAGGACTTGGTGGTAGCTTTAGGAGCTTCGGTCCTTGATTCCTCAGATGATTTGCTGGCATTCTCGTAAACATCACTCACGGCCTTTGCCACACTTTTTGCGATGATGCAAGCAAGGCGTTTGTCCCTCTTTTCTTGTCGAGAAAGTGCGTGACGGGATCCAGACGACATTGTCTGCAGCAGACATCGTCACAGAACTCAACACATTGTATTCGAATCTCACCTCACACGTCTACTACTTACTAAAGCTCAGGAACACAGTCATGTAACTACGCATATATATTACCACATATTTGCATAAACACAGAAGCACACAATTTACATAAGTACATTGCACATAGGCACATAAGCACATAAGCACATATCCACATAAGCACATAGCCACCTTCTCATGATTATGCGTGTTCCTTTATCATTTAAGAGGTAGTTAGAAAACAGAGCTCTAGATCCCTTTGCCTATAAATAGGAACCTAAGGTGTTGGGTTTTGAACTTTTGACACTTTTGGTATTTTTAGAGAATTGAAGAGCTCTAGATCTAGAGAGAGAAACTAGAGAGAAAAAGTGGCAAGGTGATTCACGGTTCTTTGCACGGTTTCATATCAATCTACAGAATCATAGATTATATTACGTTCTCGTGTGTTCGGTCGTGTTCGTGTACGGATTCCACACGTCACACGTTCGGTTCGCAATCGTTTCGGAGCGAAAACCGGGACCTATCATGAGCGTATATCGTAGTATAAAGTCGCCCATGATTCAACGATTTGTTACGCTTTGTAGGGTGTTGTGTGATCAGCAGAAGCAAAAAGGCGTTAGACCGAATCCAATAATACCCCAAAACGCTAACAAATAATTATAAACCACATAATTAACATAAAATCGACGAATCATCAAAACATAAAAATTCGAGAGATAGATTGCCTACGGCTAGTAGACTTTGACTAACCAAGGTGGTTCAACTATTCACAAGGATCCGTTGTGCACTTTTAACAATCAGGACTGTGCCCTTGCCTCGATTCTTGGGCATTCGGCACGCATCCCGTTAGTCATGTCGTGACTTCAGGTCGTTGGAGTCCGTCGAGACCTTGGTGAGAGTTTTTGTATAAAAAGCGGAACAAGTCGTCAAGGTTAGGGTTTCACCCCTGGCTTAACAACTTCGTCCCTGTTTTTTATAAAATAGAGGAGATTATTCATCAAAATATGGGTTTCACCCCTAATTTGGTATAATTCCCCAGCTGAACAGTATAGATTAAGCAATTTAGTCGGGAGTTTGTGGTTTTCACACCTAATCTCGACTTTATCGCCCTTTTATAGTTGAAAATTTGAGTGTAGTGATAGTGTAGCATAAGTGAGATTAGTGAGGAATAAGCACGTACGTAATCCCTACTGGATGCACTCGAGTCGGTCTGTTGGTTCTTAACTATAGTCTAGGTATCTAAGACTTCAACCCGAACTAGGTGGAGTCTTGCCTAATTCCCTATGGTTATGGCTCTGATACCAATCTGTCACACCCCAACCGATGGCGGAATCATCGGGGCAAGGCACTGAGCGAAACAGATTGTCCAGAAGTTTCCATAACAATTATCAATACTATCCAATTTAAATAATACGTCCCATACCGTACCTCAAACAGTAAAATAATTATTACAAACATAAATCCAGGCAAATTTTCTGTTCCGACAACTCAGATTTAAAATAGTCAGCAATTGTTTATCTGCTTCTAGAGACCCTTAGTTTGACCACTACAGACAACTATTTGTTGGGCTCTAAAGCTTTATTCTAGCTTCGAATTCCTACCAAATGTGCGTCCTAAGCACCTGTCACATACGTTAAAATAAAGTCAATACATATAATGTAAAGGTGAGCATACAAGTTTGGTAATAGCATATAGAGTTCGAATTCCTTTACGCATAACCAGCACGTACACATAGTGAAATGAAGCACGCTAGTTATCGACATAGATCCATCGATACCAATGACTGCGGGTTGACTGCCCGAGGCAGTTCGCAATACATGATTACCACCGTAATCCATGCAAGTAATGGTCCTTAAAAACCCCAGTGTGAACGGGTGCTGAGTCCAAACTATAGTACTATCGTTGCTAAGGCAGGTAGACAGCATTCCATGTGTAAACATAACAAACAAGCATTCATAAGCCACGTATAACATGCATTAACGGTTAGCGTCCAAATAGTATTGAGTAGTGTGATTGTTGTAGTTTGAATATTCATAACGTATGTAACACCCAAAAGTGCGTAAAGCAAAAAGGGATCGAGTATACTCACAGCGGTTAATGGATTGAAGGGAGCGCTTAGCAAGTAAGGTTAGCCTGAGTAGATTCGATAGCATAACGGTAAGTGACACGTAAAATGATACAAGGTGAGGATGGATCAGATGGTAGTTCGTTCGGATGGCAATCCGAGCAGACAGCAATCCGTGTGTGATGATAATCCGTTCGGATGGTCATCCGGTCGGATAGGTTATCCGGTCGGATGACTATTCGAGTGGATTGTTTCTTCCTATAAGAAAGATGTGTTTGTGTATGATGGCTTGACTTTTGAAGTTTTCGTTGTAGTATTTTAAAAACATAGAAGTATCTCTGTCTTTCAAGTCGGTCGATCGGACGGTCGGTCGTGCGGATGACAATCCGTTCGGATGGTCATCCGGTCGGACGATGGTCTGGTCGGACGGCGTCTTGGTGAAGAGAACAAGTTCACATCAGAAAGGTCACTCGGTCGGATGTCCATCCGATCGGGTTGCAACCCTGTTATTGAACATGTTGAAAATTGTGTAAGTCTTTAAAGTCTTAGTATCTCATGATCCGAAGAGTAATCCAGTCAGATGGTCGTCCGATTGGATTGCAATTCGTTCGATAATCAAACTTCAGATAAGGTTGTTTAAAAGTGGGACCCAAGTGTGATCCGTTCGGATGACTTATCCGATCGGACAGCAATCTGGTCGGACAGCAATCTGTTTCGATTGTTCCGTTCATCTTACACTTGGTCGTTTTGATGGTTTGTCATTATTTCGAGACGTCTTGACATCGTGTTAACCAACAGAACTCCCATTTTGTCCCAGATAACTAAACCGACCAGGAATCACCCTAGCTCGGTCAGTTACCAGCTCTAGACGGTTGTTTTTGTTTAACCCGAAGTCGGTGGTCTCGTGGGCAGGATCCAGATCTGAACCTGTACAACACTAAGGGTGAGTAGGAGACTAGATCAGAACCCGATTCTACTGGTTTTGAGTGTTTTGAGTGTAAAAGAGTTGAAAGAAAGTTAAAAACCATCTTTCAATCCTCTTTCACCACACTTGTGTCGAGATCTTTGTGGAAATCTGTTAGATCTAAGTTGTTCTTGGTGGATTGAGGCCAAAACATGAAGTTCTTGAAGAACACATGATGACATCATCCTAGAACACCCGAAATCTAGTGATTTCACGGTTAAAAGTTAAGATTTAAAAGATAGAAAGGTGTAGGAGTGCGTGTAGATTAAGAAAGTACAAGATTTAGGACGAGATCTTACCTGGATTGAGAGAAATCGAAGAAAAAGTGGGGAGCACGAGTTGTTCGGACAGAGGGTTTCCAAAAGTGGAAAGAATGACAATGACAGGGGTATTTATAGAGTTCCAAAAGAGGAAAGGGCTATCTGATCGGATGACACGCCGCCCGGATGGCTGTCCGGTCGGATGACATTCCGGTCGGATGGCGCCTGACCTGTAGCATTGTGGCTATCCGGTCGGATGGCTATCCGACCGGATGGCACTTGGTTCGGATGTTTGACGCGACGATTTTTGGAGTTTCGATTTCGATTGCGAGTGGTTCGATTCGATAGGGTTTCCTAGTCAAATTACTTTCAGTCCCAACTACTAAATATCATATTTCGCTTGTGATTCGAGTTCGAGTTCGATTGTGTTCGATTGCATTCGAGTTTCGATTGAGTTCGCTTGATTATCACAACACAACATAAACAAACATGCACAGGTAACACGTAAGGCACACACACACATATAATAACAAGTAAAACACGTAGCTCGAGTTGCGATTCGATGTCGATTTGATTAGCATAGCTTGATTATTAGTTGATTACTTTATCGCATTGTTACTTCCTATAGTTCACAGTCGTAGGTCATTTGGATAGCGATTAACATGTGTCGATTTATTGCATTTATAGACACTTACTCCACATAATAGTTACAATAAAAGAAATCTACTACAAGTCAAGTTGCACGAAATCGGTCGTTGACTTTGACCTTGACTTTGACTTGTGAAAACACGGGGTGTTACAGGTCATTCCTTCCATCCAAACATACCTAGGATGTCAAGAACGGTAGTTTTCAATTCCTATGGTACCACTACCTACTAACGAACGGCGTAGCTAATGTTAATGAATGTATTTTTGAGCCATTTAAACAAACCAAATGTCATACCAAAATGTAAGCATGTTTTATGAAAATAATGTACTAAGTATGCAACAAATGGACATACATAGCATGAAATGAAATGTAAAATAATGTACTAAGTATGCACTACATGGACATACATAGCATAAAATGAAATATAAAACGATGTACTAAGTATGCACTAAATGGACATACATAGCATAAAATGAAATGTAAAACAATGTACTAAGTATGCACTAAATGGACATACATGACATAAAATGTAATGTAAAACAATGTACTAAGTATGCACTAAATAGACATACATAGCAAAAACATAATGAAATCATGTACTATACGTGTACTAATGAACATAGCAAGTATGATATAAAAACATGAAAAGCACGAAAGTAACAAGTAGGCACATGTGTTTCACCCCAAAATGTTTGAAAAACAGTAAAAGAGGGGACTATGTACTCACTTGAGGGTGCTTAGAAGTCTTGAACAACAACCAAGCAAAGCTAGAGGGATCACAGAATCAAACGACACCTAATATAGGTAACTATGTTAATAAACGGACCTAAATCGGAGGATCGGATAAAATGAGGTTTTGTAAACCAAATGAGTGTAAGAAATCATGTAATATGGCTTAACAAAGCCTACATTCTAAAACAGAACCTATCCTAAGTGCTTACGACCCATTACGACTCGTTTAGGTGGCTTACGCTACTTTAACTCGTCGTTCGCGTAAAACGCGTTCGGACCGCCTAGCTAGTCTTATGACAAGTAATATATGCCTTAACATGTATAATAATGTTGCCTAATCAGTTTAGATGTCAAAATTTAGGTTACATATGCTTAAAATGAATTTATGCGTAAAAAGGGCATTTTGGTCATTTTCCTAAGGCATGTAAACTACCTATCATACAACTAACTAAACGACGTGACCATAAGGTATAACCTTGAAAGGTTATTACCTATACAAAAATGGGTCGGGTTCGAAAGTCTAAGCGGTTGTTTAGACCGCTTATCTTACGACCCTATATAAGCACTAAACTAAAAGTGACGAGTTAAACATGTTAAAACATGTTTAACGAATTTAGAAAACAAGTTTGATATCAAAACAAAGGGTTTTGATACCCAAGAATAGTTTGGTTGCAAAATACGCAAGAATACGCATTTTGACCGAAACTACGACTCGTCACTACACCTAAACAACGTGGTAATCAGTAGGTATAGTCACTAGGGACTATAACCATCGTGATTACGCTCACGTTGCGAAGTTCAAACGAACTTCGTGTTGACCATAAACTGGTCAAAGTTGAAAGTCAAACACAGTTTGACTTTCGTGCTTAAAACGCATAAAAGAACGAAAGAGGACTTACAACGGGTCCAAGCTATGGAGTTTTGATCCGATTACTCTCAGGTATGAAGTGTATAACTTCAACTTAGAGAGCCAAATCAGATCAAAGTGTGAGTTTGAAGCAAGAGGGTGGGGGTATTTATAGATTTCATAGAACCGTTAAGATCGTTCATCGAAAACCGAGCTTCGATCTGGACCTTACATGTGTGCCCATGGTTTTAGAATACCATGGGTACCCCAAAACAAGCCCCTAGTTTCATTAAAACCATGTGCAAATGAGGGGAACAGCTGGAACAAGCTGGAAATCAGATTTTCAACTTTGGTCCCTTCCTAAGATAACTATGGCAGATTGTCAATTTTGGTCCCTGAATGTGCAAAACATGGTTTTTGATGCATTTTTGACACGTTTAAGCCCCGTTAATCCCATTTCAAGGCTCTAAAATGAAGTTAAAGTAAGGGAACATGAAACATGCTCAAAATTATCTCGGATGTCGGTTCGTTTGGTCGTACGGTTGCGTTGTTCGGTTAATTACGACGAAACACGAACGGACGCGAAAAACGATCCAAACTACGCGACGAATGGAATTTTATCATGCCAATCACTAAAATAAAATATTTTATTGATTACATAAATTTTTGGATGTCTGGATGTATTCAGAACGTAAGATATGCGCGAAAATGCAAACTTATGCACTTTTTGACGCTTTTAGTCCCTAAATGACCAAAAAGTTTATTTTAGCACACCAAACCCCTCAAAGCCTATTTCTAAGCTATGTAAAGGATATTTATGGTATGTTTAACTTATGGTTATCTTCCGGAATGTTCGTTACAGTACGAATCGGCATACTTTCGTAGTTTGTCGATTTTAGTCCCTGTAAGCGAATTAACTTGATTTCGACACACCAAACCTTCCAAAATTTATTTCTAAGTTATGTAAAGGTTATTTAAGGTATATTAAGCCTATGTCACTGTTCCGGAGTGTTTTTCGCGTTAAACTGATTACGTTTACGCATCAGTGCGCTTATAACTTTCCAGAAAACGATTTAGAGCTCGAAATCGAACAAGAATTGATTTGTGCAAATGATACACATATTTATTCAAATACCAAGTATGAAATACAATATTTCATTGGTTTGGTATTTGTTTGATGGTCGTGGAGGCACAGGTGTCACATATAACCTAGTCACAATGCGCGGAATTCATTACGATTAGGTGACAAGTACAAGATTAGTTCATTTTCAATGTTTTCATTCATATAATGTCAATGTACATCCAAGAATTCAACTGCATAAGGCCTCGCCGTCAGTTCTATAAAGTTACAAATGACTTGGTTCTTACCGGGCTATTTATAGACATGACATACCCTTTGGGACGGACTTACTCTTCCGTACGGATGAGACACATCCGTTCGGACCAGCTCATCCGTGCAGATATACTCATCCGTACGGATGTAACCTATTACAACCAAACACAAAATCTAACAATTTAATCCTATTACAAACTGACACGACTCGATGACGTAGGCAGCAGACATTATGTATCTATATCTTTTTCTTTTTCACTAGCTTTCTTCTTCTTTGTACTAATTTTTATTTATTTTTTGAGCTCTTCTTATCGAAGTTTCCTTGTTAGGTGCGCACTTTTTGTAGATAAGTCACTTATTCCATTTCTTGCATCTTTAAGGTACTAGAAGTTGTGCTACCAAGTGTCTTAGAAGTAGTTGGCTTGTCATTTTTTTGGTATTTATTGAAGAGAACTCGATCTTGTGGTTTCTTTAACAAGTCTTTATGTGGCCCCCATAAACCATCAAGCATATTATCCTTCTTTTCCGTATCGTTAGGTGGGAACCACGGCAAAAGAGGTGATACGCTAATATGACGTACTAGTTGGGTTGGGTTTCTTTTAACTAGTTTTTACTTTAAACACTTGGATACCATTCCCATTCTAAAGCATATAACAAGGTTACATTAATGGAGCTTTCAAAAGAATTTCCCATGTTATAAAGAGTGAAGGTGTGAGCATTAAGTTGAGCATTCATAGTAGCTTAAAGTTACAGATTTAGTGAGGTATAGAGGGTTTTCTAAGTAGTGTTATAGCAACATATAGCAATAAAGAAATTCAGGTTGCTATTGGTACATATGTTTGTGCCTTAGTTGGGATTTGATTTAAAATTCGGTATGCGTTTGGATTTGGGTGAGGGTTGCCAGCATGGTTTGCATAACTTTGTCTTGTTGGGCCATACACTCATTTTGATGAAGATAAAGTAAAACAAGCATTTGCATCTTGTATGTATTCTTCAACATGCCTAACATGTTGACCAAGTGTCTTATCTTGGGCAGCTTCCGTTCATTTGTGTTTTGTCCACCACATATTTGAGATATGGTCATCTTGGTCAAGCCATTCCATTGGTCTTTATGATAATGACTATATAAATGCACCAAACACTACAATATCTATCCTCAGACAAAACTTTATTTTAATTTTTTGAAATCCAATCCGAAATTCAATATATAATTTGGTCCAATAAAGTGGAACTGTATGTAGTTGATCAATTCAAACTCTCATTCAACATATTAATTTTTTTTAATATTTTGTGCCCGCATAGACTCCATTTTCTTTCCGGCTACACAGATGCCCCAAACCCTACCAAATCCACCCTAACACAAAGGTTTATCTAAATTTTTTAAACTCTAAACCGAAATTCATTATATAATTTTGTCAAAACAAGTCGAATCAAATTTTTTCGATCAATATAAACTCTCATTCAATGTGTTAAATTTATTTATTTTAATTATTTGAGCCCGCATAAATTCCATTTCCTTCTTATGGCTATAAAAATGCACCAACCCAACCAAATCCATCCACACACAAAACTTTATTTTAATTTTTTGAAATCTAATCTTAAATTCAATATACAATTTGTTCAAATAAAGTCGAATCAAATCTTCTTAATCAATGCAAACTCTCATTTAATATGTTAAAATTATTTATTTTAATAATTTGAGCCCGCATAAACTCCATTTCCATCTTATGGCTACAAAAAAACGCACAAAACCCTACCACATCCATCCTCACACAACACTTTATTTTAATTGTCTAAAATCTAACCCGAAATTCAATATATGATTTGGTCATAATAAAGTCGAACCAAATCTTGTTGATCAATCCAACTTCTCATTTAACATATTAATTTTTTTTTAATATTTTGAGCCGCATAGTCTCCATTTCTTCTTATGGCTACACAAATGCCCAAAACACTACCAAATCCATCCTCAAACAAAACTTTATTTTAATTTTTTGAACTATAATACTAAATTCAATATATAATTTGGTCAAATAAAGTCGAATCAAATCTTGTAGATCAATGGAAACTCTCATTTAACATGTTAAGTAAATTCATTCTAATAATTTGAGGCCATATAAACTTTATTTCCTTCTTATGGCTATAAAAATGTCCCAAACCCTACCACATCCATCCTCACACAAAACTTTATTTGAATTTTTTAAAATCTAACATGAAATTCAATATATAATTTGCCAAATAAAGTTGAACTGTATCTAGTTGATCAATGCAAACTCTCTTTTAACATGATAATTTTTTTTAAATATTTTTTGCCCGCATATACTCCATTTATTTCCTAACTGCAGAAATGCCCCAAACCCTACCGAACCCACAATCACACAAAACTTTACTTTAATTATTTGAACTCTAATCCGAAATGCATTATATAATTTGGTTAAATAAAGTCGAACCAAATCTTGTTGATTAATCCAATTTCTCATTTTACATGTTAAATTTATTTTTTTTAATAATTTGAGCCGCATAGTCTCCATTCTTTTCTTATGGCTACACAAATGACCAAAACACTACCAAATCCATCTTCAAACAAAACTTTAATTTCAATTTTTTGAACTCTAATACTAAATTCAATATATAATTTGGTCAAATAAAGTCGATTCAAATCTTGTAGATCAATGGAAACTTTCATTTAACATGTTAAATAAATTCATTTTAATAATTTGAGCCCATATAAACTTTATTTCCTTCTTATGGCTATAAAAATGTCGCAAACCCTACCACATCCTTCCTCACACAAAACTTTATTTTAATATTTTGAAATCTAACACGAAATTCAATATATAATTTTTCAAATAAAGTTGAACCGTATCTAGTTGATCAATGCAAACTCTCATTTAATATGTAAATTTTTTTTTTAATATTTTGTGCTCGCATATACTCCATTTCTTTCCTGCTACACAAATGCCCCAAACCCTACCGAATACACCATCACACAAAACTTTATTTTAATTTTTAAACTCTAATCCGAAATTCATTATATAATTTGGTTAAATAAAGTCGAACCAAATCTTGTTGATTAATCCAACTTCTCAATTAACATGTTAATTTTTTTTTTAATATTTTGAGCCGCATAGTCTCCATTTCTTCTTATGGCTACACAAATGCCCAAAACACTACCAAATCCATCTTCAAACAAAACTTTATTTTAATTTTTTGAACTCTAATACTAAATTCAATATATAATTTGGTCAAATAAAGTCGAATCAAATCTTCTAGATCAATGGAAACTTTCATTTAACATGTTAAATTAATTCATTCTAATAATTTGAGCCCATATAAACTTTATTTCCTTCTTATGGCTATAAAAATGTCCAAAACCCTACCACATCCATCCTCACACAAAACTTTATTTTAATTTTTTGAAATCTAACACGAAATTCAATATATAAATATTCAAATAAAGTTGAACCGTATCTAGTTGGTCAATGCAAACTCTCATTTAAGATGTTATTTTTTTTAATATTTTGAGCTCGCATATACTCCATTTCTTTCATGCTACACAAATGCCCCAAACCCTACTGAATACACCATCACACAAAACTTTATTTTAATTATTTAAACTTTAATCCGAAATTCATTATATAATTTGGTTAAATAAAGTCGGACCAAATCTTGTTGATTAATCCAACTTCTCATTTAACATGTTAAATTTATTTTTTTTAATATTTTAAGCCGAATAGTCTCCATTTCTTCTTATGGCTACACAAATGCCCAAAACACTACCAAATCCATCCTCAATCAAAACTTCATTTTGATTTTTTGAAATCTAATACTAAATTCAATATATAATTTGGTCAAATAAAGTCGAATCAAATCTTGTAGATCAATGGAAACTTTCATTTAACATGTTAAATAACTTCATTCTAATAATTTGAGCCCATATAAAGTGTATTTCCTTCTTATGGCTATAAAAATGTCTCAAATCCTACCACATTCATCCTCACACAAAACTTTATTTTAATTTTTTGAAATCTAACACGAAATTCAACATTTAATTTGTCAAATAAAGATGACCCGTATCTAGTTGCTCAATGCAAACTCTCATTTAACATGTTAATTTTTTTTCTAAATATTTTGTGCTCGCATATACTCCATTTCTTTCCTGCTACACAAATGCCCCAAACCCTACCGAATACACCATCACACAAAACTTTATTTTAATTTTTTAAATTCTAATCCGGAATTCATTATATAATTTGGTTAAATAAAGTCGAACCAAATCTTGTTGATTAATCCAACTTCTCATTTAACATATTAATATTTTTTTAATATTTTGGGCCGCATAGACTCCATTTCTTCTTATGGCTACAAAAATACCCAAAACACTACCAAATCCATCCTCAAACAAATCTTTATTTTAGTTTTTTGAACTCTAATACTAAATTCAATATATAATTTGGTCAAATAAATTCGAATCAAATCTTGTTGATCAATGGAAACTCTTATTTAACATGTTAAATAAATTCATTCTAATAATTTGAGCCCATATAAACTTGATTTCCTTCTTATGGCTATCAAAATGTCCCAAACCCTAACACATACATCCTCACACAAAACTTTATTTTAATTTTCTGAAATCTAACATGAAATTCAATATATAATTTGTCAAATAAAGTTGAACCGTATCTAGTTGATCAATGTAAACTCTTATTTAACATGGTAATTTTTTTTAAAATATTCTATCCTATCATATACTCCATTTCTTTCCTGCTACACAAATGCCCTGAACCCTACCGAATCCATCATCACACGAAACTTTACTTTAATTTTTTGAACTCTAATCCGAAACTCATTATATAATTTGATTAAATAAAGTCGAACCAAATCTTGTTGATCAATCCAACTTCTCATTAAACATGTTAAGTTTTTTTATATTTTGAGCCGTATAGTCTCCATTTCTTCTTATAGCTACACAAATGCCCAAAACACTACCAAATCCATCCTCAAACAAAACTTTATTTTAATTTTTTGAACTCTAATACTAAATTCAATATATAATTTGGTCAAATAAAGTTGATTCAAATCTTGTAGACCAATGGAATTTCATTTAACATGTTAAATAAATTCATTCTAATAATTTGAGCCCATATAAACTTTATTTCCTTCTTAAGGCTTTAAAAATGTTCCAAACCCTACCACATCCATCTTCACACAAAACTTTATTTAAATTTTTTGAAATGTTACACGAAATTCAATATATAGTTTTTCAAATAAAGTTGAACCGTATCTAGTTGATCAATCCAAACTCTCATAACCTCATTTAACATGTTAATTTTTTTTAAATATTTTGTGCTTACATATACTCTATTTCTTTCCTGCTACACAAATGCCCCAAACCCTACCGAATATACCATCACACAAAACTTTATATTAATTTTTTAAACACTAATCCGAAACTCATTATATAACTTGGTTAAATAAAGTCGAACCAAATCTTGTTTATTAATCCAACTTCTCATTTAACATGGTAAAATTTTTTTTTTAATATTTTGAGTCGCATAGTCTCCATTTCTTCTTATGGCTACACAAATGCCCAAAACACTACCAAATCCATACTCAAACAAAACTTTATTTTAATTTTTTGAACTATAATATAAAATTCAATATAAAATTTGGTCAAATAAAGTCGAATCAAATCTTGAAGATCAATGAAAACTTTCATTTAACATGTTAAATAAATTCATTCTAATAATTTGAGCCCATATAAACTTTATTTCCTTCTTATGGCTATAAAAATGTCCGAAACCCTACCACATCCATCCTTACACAAAACTTTATTTTAATTTTTTGAAATCTAACACGAAACTGAATATATAGTTTTTCAAATAAAGTTGAACCGTATCTATTTGATCAATGCAAACTCTCATTTAACATGTTAATTTTTTTTAAATATTTTGTGCTTGCATATACTCCATTTCTTTCCTGCTACACAAATGCCCCAAACCCTACCGAATACATCATCACACAAAACTTTATTTTAATTTTTTAAACACTAATCCGAAATTTATTATATAATTTGGTTAAATAAAGTCGAACCAAATCTTGTTGATTAATCCAACTTCTCATTTAACATGTTAAATTTATTTTTTTAATATTTTGAGCCGCATAGTCTCAATTTCTTCTTATGGCTACACAAATGCCCAAAACACTAACAAATCCATCCTCAAATAAAGCTTTATTTTAATTTTTTGAACTCTAATACTATATTCAATATATAATTTGGTCAAATAAAGTCGAATCAAATCTTGTAGATCAATGGAAACTTTCATTGAACAAGTTAAATAAAGAGTGAATTTCAAGGATTGTCCTTTAGCTTTATATCCATTTTCAGGCGCTGTCCTTTATGTTTAAAATTGACGAGTTTTGTCCTTTATGGTTTCATATCATACACGTTTGGTCCTTTAGGCCTAACCTAGTTGGTTTTTCAGTTAAATTTGGTCATATGCTTTGCATATGAGGGTATTTTTGCCAATTCAAAGGTAAGTTCAACGGCAGATTTACAGCTCAAAGCTTCTGCAACATTTGAATTGACAAAAATGCCCTCATGTGCAAAGCACATGACCAATTTTAACTGAAAAAAACTGACTGGGTTAGGCCTAAAGGACAAAACGTGTATGATATGAAAACATAAAGGACAAAACTCGTCAATTTTAAACATAAAGGACAACGCCTGAAAATTGGTATAAAGATAAAGGGCAATACTTGAAATTCACTCTTAAATAAATTCATTCTAATAATTTGAGCCCATATAAACTTTATTTCCTTCTTATGGCTATAAAAATGTTCCAAACCCTACCACATCCATCCTCACACAAAACTTTATTTTAATTTTTTAAAATCTAACACGAAATTCAATATATAATTATTAAAATAAAGTTGAACCGTATCTAGTTGATCAATGCAAACTCTCATTTAACATGTTAACTTTTTTTAAATATTTTGTGCTCGCATATACTCCATTTCTTTCCTGCTACACAAATTCCCCAAACCCTACCGAATACACCATCACACAAAACTTTACTTTAATTTTTTGAACTCTAATCCGAAACTCATTATATAATTTGGTTAAATAAAGTCGAACCAAATCTTGTTGATCAATCCAACTTCTCATTTAACATGTTAAGTTTTTTTTATTTTGAGCCGCATAGTCTCCATTTCTTCTTATGGCTACACAAATGCCCAAAACACTACCTAATCCATCCTCAAACAAAACTTTATTTTAATTTTTTGAACTCGAATACTAAATTCAATATATAATTTGGTCAAATAAAGTCGATTCAAATCTTGTAGATCAATGGAAACTTTCATTTAACATGTTAAATAAATTCATCCTAACAATTTGAGCCCATATAAACTTTAGAGTAAATTACAAGTTTTGTCCTTTATGTTTGTCCCAAATTTCGGGCGCTGTCCTTTACCTTTAAAATTGATGAGTTTTGTCCTTAATGTTTGCAAATCGTGCACGTTATGTCCTTTATGGTAAACCCAGTTAATTTTTTTTGTTAAATCTGATCATGTGCAAGGCACATGAGGGCATTTTTGACATTTTACCCTATTATTTAAAAATATCTTAAAAGAAAAAATAAAAATAATATATATTAACTCAACTCTCTCTAAACAAAACCTTCTCTCTCTACAACATCTAACTCTCTCTCCCTCTCTCTACCACTTCCACCACCTCCTTCCACCACCACCTTCTTCCACCGCCACCTCCAGGTCCTCCACCGCCACTCTACATCGCCCCCAGAACCAGTCACTCTTCCTCACCTCTCTCTCTATATCATTCTCTCTCTAAAAACACCACCTGCCTTCTTACATCTGATGAGAAGTATAACATGGTTGAACAAGTAATGGTAGATATCACGAACCAAGTGGGCCTGGATGTAAATTTGGCTATAAGTCATGAATGGTTATTCGCTCCTCTGCATCAATTAATTACATCGCCTGGACCAGATTCAACAAAAACACCACCCACCATCACCACTCCACCGTCTCCAACATCAACATCAATTACATCGCCTGAACCAGATTCAACAAAAAAAATCCCCAAATCTCTGAACAATAAAAAAATCCCCAAATCATCTCAACAAACAACCCCCCCCCCCCTTTAATAAATCATTAAGAACACTAATTCCCAAATTTTAAAATCATCAAATTTCTAATGCCCCATTTGCGTACAAATTCCAAATTCCCATATTCTAAAATCACCAAATTCCAAATAATAGTTATTAGCAATGAAAGTTTCAAAAGTGTTTTATCTGTTGCCCAGTGACTTTCTTGCACCACAATTTTTTTTTGCCAATATGTGCATCAGAAGAGATTTACCTTTTTAGTAACTAAGGTAGTAAAAAGACGAGCTAAAAAAGCCTTTGATACATTGTTATTTCCCAAAATTCAACGAATGGATGAGATTATCTGCGTACAACTTCAAACCTCGTTGACTCCAAAGTCATCAGATCCCCAAAATTCAACGAAGGGATGAGAGATTATCTGCGTACAGCTTCAAACCTCATTGACTCCAAAGTCATCAGATCAGACCAGGTTGCTGCTCAGATTCAAGGTGGGAGTTGTGGGTTTGGTAGATGGTGGTGTTAACAGTGGCGGTGGTAGGTGGGGGCTGTTGGCGCCGGTGGTGGTTGGGTATAGATAGAGAGATAGTGTGGGGTGGTGGATGGTGGTTGCATAGGTGGCCGGCGGGGATGGTGGTTGCAGGGGTGGCCGGCGGCTGGGCGGTGGTTGATGGTGGTAGAGATAGAGATAGAAACAAAGAGCTATAGTCAGTTGCAGAGAGAAGAGGTAAATGATATGTATTGTGTGATTCATGTATATAAATAATAATAGTAATAATAATAATAGTATTTTTTTAATAATAATATTAAATATATAGGCAAAAAGACAAAAATACCCTTGGGTGACCAGATTTAAAAAAAAATATTAACTGGGTTTGCCATAAAGGACATAACGTGCACGATTTGCAAACATTAAGGAGAAAACTCATCAATTTTAAAGGTAAAGGACAGAGCCTGAAATTTGGGACAAACATAAAGGACAAAACTTGTAATTTACTCTAAACTTTATTTCCTTCTTATGGCTTTAAAAATGTCCCAAATCCTACCACATCCATCCTCACACAAAACTTTATTTTAATTTTTTGAAATCTAACCCGAAATTCAATATATAACGTTTCAAATAAAGTTGAACCGTATCTAGTTGATCAATGCAAACTCTCTAATTTTTTTTAAATATTTTGTGCTCGCATATACTCCATTTCTTTCCTGCTACACAAATGCCCCAAACCCTACAGAATACACCATCACAAAAAACTTTATTTTAATTTTTAAACTCTAATCCGAAATTCATTATATAATTTGGTTAAATAAAGTCGAACCAAATCTTGTTGATTAATCCAACTTCTCATTTAACATGTTAAATTTTTTTTTTTAATATTTTGAGCCGCATAGTCTCCATTTCTTCTTATGGCTACACAAATGCCCAAAACACTACCAAATCCATCCTCAAACAAAACTTTATTTTAATTTTTTGAACTCTAATACTAAATTCAACATATAATTTGGTCAAATAAAGTCGAATTAAATCTTGTAGATCAATGGAAACTTTCATTTAACATGTTAAATAAATTCCTTCTAATATTTGAGCCCATATAAACTTTATTTCCTTCTTATCGCTATAAAATGTCCCAAACC
>JARYGA010057704.1:0-49960 GCA_030545235.1 Helianthus tuberosus
GGTGGGAAAGGTCCCATAAAGTCGAGTCCCCACACATCAAAAATTTCACAAACAAGAATGCCATTTTGTGGCATTTCGTTTTTAGAAGAAATATTACCTGTTCTTTGGCAAGCATCACATGTCTTGACAAGACTTTGGGCGTCTTTGTAAATGGTTGGCCAATAAAATCCTGAATCAAATACCTTTCGTGCGGTACTAGCGGCACCATGATGCCCTCCGTATGGACCTTCATGACAATGGCGGAGAATTCTTCGTGCTTCGCTACCATGTACGCATCGTCGGACGAGTTGGTCGGCACACATTTTGAAAAGATATGGATCTTCCCAAAAATAGTGTTTCACATTGGCAAAGAACTTTTTTCTTTGATGATGTGGCCAACCTTTTGCGACTATACCGCTAGCTAGGTAGTTAGCATAGTCGGCGTACCATGGTTCTTCCTTATATTCCACCATTTCCAGGGACTCAGTTGGAAATTTTTCGTTGATTTGCTCGTCCCTGGTTGCCTCCAAAGCTGGGTCTTCTAAGCGCGAAAGATGATCTGCTGCGGTGTTTTCTGCTCCTCTTTTGTCTTTGATTTCAATGTCAAATTCTTGGAGGAGTAGAATCCACCGAATCAAACGTGGTTTTGCGTCCTGCTTTTTGAAGAGATATCGAATGGCTGCATGATCTGTATAGACTATAGTTTTAGAAAGAACAAGATAAGAACGAAATTTATCAAAAGCAAATACCACAGCTAGTAATTCTTTTTCAGTTGTTGTGTAATTTTCTTGTGAATCATTTAGTGTTTTACTAGCATAATAAATTGGGTGGAAATGCTTTTCTTTCCTTTGTCCCAAGACAGCTCCAACTGCAAAGTCACTAGCATCACACATGATTTCGAAATGAAATTTCCAATCAGGCGCTATCATGATAGGTGCATTGACTAACATTTCCTTTAGGGTTAGAAATGCTTGATAGCAATCCTTGTAAAAGATGAAAGGAGCATCTTTTTCAAGTAATTTTGTTAGAGGTCTTGAAATTTTAGAAAAGTCTTTGATAAACCTTCTATAAAATCCGGCATGCCCTAGGAAACTTCTGATAGCTCTTACGGAGGATGGAGGTGGTAATCTAGAAATGGTATCTATTTTGGCTCGATCCACCTCCATTCCTTCGCTTGAGATTTTGTGACCGAGTACTATTCCCTCCGTTACTATGAAATGGCATTTTTCCCAATTAAGGGCGAGGTTAGTTTCCTCACATCGGGATAGCATTCGTTCAAGGTTATCGAGGCATTGGTCATATGAATCCCCAAAGATAGAAAAGTCGTCCATGAAGACTTCCATTGTCTTTTCTATCATGTCGTGGAAAATGGCCACCATGCAACGTTGGAATGTTGCGGGGGCATTACATAGACCGAACGGCATGCGTCGATAAGCAAAAGTTCCATAGGGACATGTGAAAGTTGTCTTTTCTTGGTCTCCGGGTGCTATCGGGATTTGAAAGTAACCTGAAAAACCATCCAAGAAACAATAAAATTTATGACCGGATAATCTTTCTAACATTTGATCAATGAAGGGTAAAGGAAAGTGATATTTTCTTGTAGCTTCATTTAATCGTCTATAATCTATACATACTCTCCATCCTGTGACGGTTCTCGTGGGTATTAATTCATATTTTTCGTTAGTTATCACCGTCATACCTCCTTTCTTTGGAACTACTTGAACGGGACTCACCCAAGGACTATCAGAGATAGGATAGATAAGTCCGGCGTCAAGTAATTTGATGACCTCGTTTTTAACCACTTCTTGAACATTTGGATTTACTCGACGTTGTGGTTGTATTACCGATTTGTAGTCATCATTCATTAAAATTTTGTGTGTGCACATGGAAGGACTAATTCCTTTTATGTCTACAAGTTTCCAAGCGATCGCGTTTTTGTGTTTTTTCAAAAGATTGATTAATTTTTCTTTTTCTAAGCTATCTAATTTAGACGAAATAATTACAGGTAAATTACCATATTTGTCTAGAAAAGCATATTCCAAACCTTTTGGAAGTTCTTTGAGCTCAAGTGGTGGGTCTTTAGGAGACTCCTTATTCGGTTGCTCATTTTGATCAAGAACTTTAAAAGTTTGTTCTATGGCGACCTCTTCTTCAACAAAGTGGTCAATTTCTTCATTTGTATCGGGTGGTTCATCTTCATCTTCAATTAGGGGGTCATTATTGCCGAATGGATATTTCATTGATCGCTCAAGATCGACACTTCTTTTAAATGCCCCTAATTGAAGAGGTAGATTGTTGAACTTCCGGTTTCTCAAAGCTTCATGAGTTTTTACAAATGGTCGTCCCAACACTAGAGGAGCGTCATCGAGGATGACAAAGTCGGTCGGGATTACCATTTGATTTGTTTGAACCAATACATCCTCAACTACACCAATTGATTTTATTACTTTCCGATTGGATAGAAAAATGGGTATTTGAAGTGGAGAAAAATCACTAATACTTAATTTTTCAAAAATGTAGTTAGGCATTATGTTAACACAAAGATCTTTATCAATTGTGACATTACTAATAAACGAATTTTGAAAGAAACATGGAACCGGTGTAATGTTAATTTCAAATGGGTCTTCTTTTATTAGTGAGGTTTGATCGATAGTTAACTTAACACTTACCGTTTCGTCAATTTTAGTGTTAGTGTTTAACTCTTTTAAAAACTTAGCATGAGTGGGAACTAAACAATGATTTTCGAAGAAGGTGACAAGAGATTAATTTCTTCAAAATTAGACTCTTCTTGAATTTTAACTTTGTCAGACTCACCTTTTTCGTTGTTTAACTCATGTGTCGGCTTTTCACTTATTTGTTCTTTCATTTTTACACTTTCAGTTATCTCATCCTTTTTTAATTCTTCTCTTGTGCGGGACTCCTCTTCCCTTGAGCGAGACTCTTTTATATAGCGATCGATAACTCTAAGGTGTTCTAATATCCTATCGGTCACTTCGGTTATAGAAAAAGAATCGGGATTTTCAAAGCTTGAATCCGGTTGTTCGGTCCTTTGTTCCTCATAATACTCATATGAAGTAGATGGTTCACACCATTGTTCTTCATTGTAAGCATATGATGGATAAGGTTCGTTATTTTGTTCTTCATAATACTCATATGAGGTGGGTTGTTCACGCCATGGTTCCTCATAATAAGCATACGAAGGTGGTGGCTCATATCTTGGTTCCTCAAAGTATGAGTATGAAGGCTCATACCTTGGTTCATCAAAATATGAGTATGAGGGAGGAGGTTCATACCTTTGGTCTTCATAGGATGTGTATGAAGTTGATGGCTCGTACCTGAGCTCCTCATAGTAGGTGTATGAATTAGATGGTTGATATGAGTGATTATATTGAACCGAGTGTAGATTTCTACAATTAGTGCAATAGTTACCCCTATAATCATCCTCCTCATAAGTGTAGTTGTAACCTCCTGAGTATTGATCCATAAGAATCACTCAGCAGACCACAACCAAGTCTCGAGATCAGAAAACAGAAATAAAAACGGAAACAGAGGCTGGAGACGGCCCCGTGTTCAGTGAGCACGGCCCCGTGTTCAGATTCTGTATCTGGGCGTTTTAATTAAATTTACTGATTGCGTTGAGCACGGGGCGTGTTTAGTGAGCACGGCCCGTGTTCACGCTACTGTTACTGGGTCTTTTTTATGAAAATGTGCAGCACGGCCCCGTGTTCAGTGAGCACGGCCCGTGTACAGGTTACTGTAAATGCAAAACTAAACTAAAATGCAGAAAAATGTGCGCGCGTTTTAAAAAGGTTTTGAAAAACTTATTAGGCTGTTGATTTTAAGCTTTCTTAAAATCCTTGTGTCCTCGGCAACGGCGCCAAAAACTTGATGCGTGTGAAGTGTTATATATATTAGGTGTATATTTTAAGCCCCTTTAACACTTTTTTAGTCAAGTTTTAAATTTATAAAACACGATATTTACTAACACTAAACACACATATGGGCAAGTGCACCCATCGTGAGCGTAGTATAGTGTTGGTAAGATACCGAGGTCGTCCAAGGACACAAGAGCTTTTAGTACCGGTTTATCCTCAACGTCTAATCAAATCAAAAAGTTTAGAAAAATGTTTTAAACTAAAAAAAATAAAAACTAATTAAAATACTGAAAAATAGAAATAAAAGAAAAACAGATAGACAAGATGAATCACTTGGTTCCGACTCGTGTATAGTGTAACCTTTGATTATTTCCGCACTTTTGCACTTATTTAAGAGATTATCTTAGTTATTGTAGTAGGCCCCTCTTTTGAAGGTGACGTTACCCTCAACCCAGTAGTTTGAGTCAGCAAGGATACAATCCTAAAGGGTCGGATTATTGAAATATAATTAATTAAGTTATTAATGCAAATTATGGTAGGCCCCTCTTTTGGAGGTGACGTTACCCTCGACTAAGTAGTCTGAGTCAGCAGGGATACAGTCCTAAATAGCCGGTTTATAGTATTAATAGTAGTTAACTTATGAGGGGATCAAAGAGTTTGGACCCCCGCCATCCAATACCGTTAAGTATTGAAGGAGGTCCTACTAAATTTGACCCAGGTCCATTGCAGGACCTCTAAACGCTGAACAATGGCAAGACTCTTACCAAACCGTTCCCTTAACCCCCGACCAGGTAGCCAACATACCTCCATATAGACCGTGGAGATATGAATGGTGAAAATCTTTTATTTTATATAGACAGTAAAATAATGCCAAGACACCACGGACAAACGATAAGGAAGAATCACCTTTAACATAAGAAACTAGTTATTAAAGTCATTAATACAAAACCAAGTAAAAAGTGCGAAAAGATTAGAAATAAAAAGTATTACACTAGACACTTGTCTTCACCAAGTGATGTAAGAGACTTAGGCAAACATGGCCTTGATTGTCAAGAACTCTTACGATCAATCTTGGATCCCGAGACGACTCACACACTCTATGATGGACAATGGATGATGATGGTGTTATGGTGGTGGTGGGTGAAGTGTGAGAGAGGTGGTGTGCCAAGGGATGGTTTGAGCTTGAGCCAAGCACTCCTATTTATAGGCTGAACAGAAGCTCGGGCACGGCCCCGTGTCCACATCCTTCTCTTTCTTCATTTAATGCAGCTTGTCTTATTAGTTGACCACGCCCCCGTGTCCACTGAGCACGACCCCGTGTGCAGAAGAATCTTTGTACTATGAAGATTTGCCTGGATTGTGCGAATCTTATAGTTGACCACGGCCCGTGTCTGCTGAGCACGGCCCCGTGGTGGGCAATAGAAGCTTCTACCACTTTGTCTTTTCTGCTGACACTTGGGCACGCCCCCGTGCTGGCTGAGCACGGGGCGTGTTCAGTCTTCTGACCTCTTGTTTTGCATGGGAAGATGCTGTCGTGGGGTCGGGCATGTCACGTCTTGTTACTTTTTTGTATTTATGTTAGATTTTGATGTCTTTTTGCTTCTTTTATTAATTTGAGCTCATTTAATCCTGAAAATACAAAAGGAAGACAAAAGCACACTTTTTCCAACATTAGTACTAAAAAAAGGGTTAGTTTTATGCCACAATTGATGTAATTTATATGTTGCATTTTGCACACATCAGGGGGTACGCTGTAAACGTCGAATGGACTAATCCAAGTGTTATGTAATGCGTTAACCATATGAAAACATGCGTTGCGGACGTATCCTCTTGAACTCAAGGTAACCTGCGGTTTGATCAAAACATAAAGTAAGTAAAATTTATACCGTATAATCATAACGTATTATTTTTACCCGACTAACTCGAATTTATACCGTCAAGTCAAAACGTATTACATGCGACCCGATTCATACGTAGGAAACATACAAAATAAAGCACGAAAGCGTACACCAAGTTTACGTTGAAACGTAGACAAACGCGAATTTATACGAAAACATTTTAAAACCATATTATGCCTCACACGGTACAACTTTATAAATTTCAAAAAGTATTTTAAACGAAAGACACTAATTACCTCTCGGGCGTTCCAGCGGGGTCTTACAAAGACATTAACGTGTTAAAGGGCACGTTCTCAGTCTTCAAAAGCAACATCGAAACATTGTCGCGAACCAGGTTACGGTTGTGCAATTGACATCGCTAGGGACTTGCTTAATCTATCTAACCCTAATATGTAAACCAAAACTATACAGCCGCCTCTAAACCCTCTCACTCTCTACTCTTCTTCTTCTTTCTTTTATCCTGAAAGTTCTGTATACATTTAAGGTTTTTGAATGAAATCCACAATTTTCTCCTAAAAATCTTATATTTCTAAGGTTAAGATCAGTTTATAGCTATCGGTTTTGAACTAAAATATTTGATTTTAGATGGGGATATTGGGTTGCTTCAGTCATGAATACGTCTGGCTTGAATGAGAAGACGTCGGAGATGAGATAAGGGTGATTTATATGCACTTACCAGTCTGAGCGCCGAACTTTTCCGACCGGCGGACCACTAAATCGCCCGAATCGACGACGGCGTAGGCCATTTTCGACATTGATTTTAGGATTACCACAGTCCCGATCTAGCGTTGCATGTGGTTTTCTCGACCTAGTCTGTGACACCTGTGTCACTTCAACCATCAAACAAATTCCAAACCAATGAAATATTGTATTTCATACTTGGGATTTGTAAAAATATGTGTATCGTTTGCACATATCAACTCTTGTTCGATTTCAAGCTCTAAATCGCTTTCTGGAAGGTTATACGCGCACTGATGCGTAGATATAACCAGTTTAATGCAACGAACACTCTGGAATAGTGAAATAGGCTTAACATACCTTAAATAACCTTTACATAACTTAGAAATAAGTTTTTGAAGGCTTTGGTATGGCAAAATCAAGTTTAATCGCTTACAGGGACTAAATTCGACAAACTGCGAAAGTATGCCAATTTGAACTGTAACAGACATTCCGAAACTCGACCATAAGTTTAACATACCCTAAATATCCTTTACATAGCTTAGAAATAGGCTTTGAGGGGTTCGGTATGCTAAAATAAACTTTTGGGTCATTCAGGGACCAAAAGCGTCAAAAAGTGCACAAGTTTGCACTTTCGCGCATAACTTACGTTCTGAATACATCCGGACATCCAAAAATTTATGTAAGCACTAAAATATTTTATTTTAGTGTTTGGCATAAGAAAAATCCTTTCGTCACGCAATTTAGATCGTTTTTCGCGCTTATGCGCATTCCGTCGTAATTAACCGAACAACGCAATCGTACGGCTAAACGAACCGACATCCGAGATATTTTTGAACACATTTTAAGTTCCCTATACTTTAACTTCATTTTAGAGCTTTGAAATGGGGTTAACGGGCCTTAAACGTGTCGGAAATGGCTTAAACAAGATGCAGGGACCAAAATTGTAAATCTGCCAAACTTGTCCCTTGCGCACCGTAAGGGTTATTTGTTACGGTGCGCAAGCAGTGTCCAGATGCAGCAAATCGATTTTGGCTGCTGTTATCTGCCCCTAAACATTCTCCAAAGGTCAAGTGCCACTTGTTAAACTCTTGTGGTGGCCAAAATCAGTTACCACAACATTCCGACAAGTGTACGGGCTAGATCATTCCCTCTTCTCCAAGAAACGATCCTAACGGTGAACCGAAATCTATAAATACCCACCTTGTTTTACCCATTTCCCTCACATTTGAATCTGATTCTACACTCTCTAAGTAGAAGTATATGCTTCCTACCTGAGAGTGAATCGGGTTCGAATCTTGCGGGGACCCTTCGTAAGTATTCCTTCGTTCTTTTATTGCTTTTCGAGTCTTTTCGAGTCTGAAAGTCAAACTTTGTTTGACTTTCTGCGTTGACCAGTTTATGGTCAATGCGAAGTTCGTTTGAACTTCGCAACGTGAGTGTAATCACGTTGGTTATAGTCCCTTGGGACTATGCCTACTGATTACCACGTTGTATAGGGTCGTAGGGTAAGCGATCTAATAAATCGCTTATACCTTCGAACCCGACCCATTTGGTCGATCATTAGGATCCGACCAAACACATTAGGTGACCATAGTATATAGGGAATAACCTTCCGAGGTTATACCTTATGGTCGCTTCGTTTAAGTAGTTGTATGATAGGTAGTTTATATGCCTTAGGTAAATTACCAAAATACCCCTTTGATGCCAAAATTCGTTTTAAACATATGTAACATAACTTTTGTCATCTAAACTGATTTGACAACCATATTAGACATGTTAAGGCATATTTTACTTGTCATAGGACTAGTTACGCGTTTTACGCGAACGACGCGTTAAAGTAGCATAAGCTACCTAAACGGGTCGTAATGGGTCACAAACACTTAGGTTAAGTTTCGTTTTAGCATGAAGGCTTTGTTAAACCATATGACACGAGTCTCTATACTCGTTTGGTTTACGAACCCTCATTCTATCCAATCATCCGATTTAGGTCCGGTTATTAACATAGTTACCTATATTAGGTGCCGTTTGATATCCGCGATCTCTAGCATTGTTTGGTTGTTACTCAAGGACTACTAAGCAATCTCAAGTGAGTACATAGACCCCTCTTTTACTGTTTTTCAAACTGTTTTGAGGTGAAACACATGTGCCTACTTGTTACTTTCATGCTTTCCTGTTTTCACATCATATACCGCTATGTTCGTTAGTACATTATAGTACATGATTTCAATACATTTCATGCTATGTATGCCCATTGTGTGCGTACTTAGTATATCGTTTTACATTACATTTCATGCTATGTATGCCCATGGTGTGCGTACTTAGTACATCGTTCTACATTACATTTCATGCTATGTATGCCCATTGTGTGCGTACTTAGTACATCGTCCGACATTACATTTCATGCTATGTATGCCCATTGTGTGCATACTTAGTACATTGTTTTACATTACACTTATGCTATGTATGTTCTTTGTTGTATACTTAGTACATTGTTATACATTACACTTATGCTATGTATGTTCTTTGTTGCATACTTAGTACAGTTGTTTCACGTCACATGCTATGTATGTCTATTGTTGCATACTTAGTACAGTTCACATGCTATGTATGTCCAATCGTTGCATTGTTCATCATACTTAGTACATTCGTTATTCATCACATGCTTACATTTTGACATTTATATACACATTACATGATTTACATCTTGACATAAACATTTTGACATATTATTCAATACATTTGGCAATTGGTTTAAACACAGACATCTTATATTGTTGGTTTGGTTTGAGTAAGTGATTAAGTAACGAGGCGTGTGTAATATGATACAAGCATGGTGGATACGCCGCTGGTACTTCCTATATATAAGTGTTTGTATGGTATTACATGTAACACCCCACCCCGACTAGGGCTGACGTGTCACTTTAACAGTAATCAGAATCAAACGTCATTCCATTAAATAACTTAAAACGTTACAATAGTTTACAATAATTACAAAAAAAATTATTAATTTTATAAAAATCCTGTGAGTCTTTTATCACCTGAGCTCTCTTCCAAGTCTTCCTCGATTTCCTTGTAACCTAACGTACATAAAAGACATATGCACGCCTGAGTAAAATCTTACTCAGTGGGACAACAACTATAAAGCGTATGAATTCTTAAAAATATCTATATAACAACCAATATACATAGCACATACAGTTAGCCATATTCGGTGAGTCACAATTCGGTAGTTCGGTGCGTAGTTAGTTCACATTCGGTGCGTCACATAGTCACATTCGGTGCGTCATATAATGGCATTCGGTGAGTCATATAATCATATTCGGTGCATCACATTCGGTAATTCGGTGAGTCATATTCAATATTTCGGTGCTTCGTATTTCTATTCGATAACAAACATTATAACTATATCCATATACATATATCATATCACATAATCTTAAAGATCACAAAAGCATATAATAACGACTTTAAGTTTCCGACAACGAGGTTGCGAAAATCTAAATTCGTACACATAAGTTGCTTAGAGTCCGTACCTTAATTGCGATAGGAAGGCCGTAAGTAACCCGCACGAGAGGAATAAATGTTGCAAATCCTACAATTACTTTCACAACTTAATTTTTAATAAATAAATTACGTGATGTTTGGCCTTTGAAGAACAACAGTTTACAACTTATTATTCATTTTAGTTTTTGAAATTTTGGATAAGTTCCTTTTTATTTTACTCAACATACAAACGAGAATCTATAAGCTAATTGTTTTATCTTTATACATTGAAGATTAGTATTTGTATTTAGAAAATAGAGTACCTATCTTGGAAATTTATTCATAACTTAGTGCTTAAATAAATAAAACCAATAATGGTTTATACTTTATATAATAAAAAAATGAGTTTTACTAAATATTAAATAAAAGAATGATGGATTTAAAGTCAAGGCCAAACAGAAGGTAAAAAGAAACTTGGACAAAGTGAATTTAGGGACTGTTGTCCAACAAGACCATACAGAACACCCCTACTAATACAAAAAAAATGTGCATCCAAAAAGAAACATATTTGATTAAACCAGACGTTAATGATGACTTTCGTTTCGAATACATGACGAATAGATGGATAGCATCCATACCTCAAATCAGTGCACGATGGTTACTGGTTTCGTCGGAGTACTTGCGGCGGCGGCGGAACTTGACAAAAGGGGCCGATTTGGAGTGAGGAACAGAAAGGTGAGAGGCGTGTTCGTAACGAGTAAGCACCACCTCTACTTATAGGTCTCCAGACGCAGTTTATCGATTAGGAATCTCGTCTAATTTAGGCCGATGATTGAACTCAAAATAGGAAACTAAGACAGCTTGAAAACGCGTGACCGAATCTCGATTTTTTCTATGTTCGAGATGGAGTTTGTTTGGCAAGTCATCCGTAATTGATTCAGTGATTAGCGGATGACGGATTTTACGTCGGAAAAGTAAGCGAACGTAGTGGGGAGGGATATGGGCAGTCAAAGGAGTTTTTATAAAATGTTCCAATTTGCCCCTGAACTTTGAAAAACGAAAATTACAAAACTCATCCCTAAGTTAAAATTTACAAAATCCCCCCTCTCTTTTTTTAGATGATATTACCACAGTGAGTTTACTTTTATAAAAAATAAAAAATAAATTTCGTACATACTGATTTTTTTTTAAGTTTTTAAATGTGTCAATTAAATAGCATTTAATAACATATATTCTAGGATTTTGAAAATCGGGTTATTACATTACATGTCGTAGCGTTATTTGAATCATTTCAATTTGAGACATATAACATTTTATACAAATAACATACTTTTCACAAGACATTGTTTTACAAACAACTTATCTTATACAAACTCATTTTACATGGTTATTCATTTAACCATACATTATTCTCTTATTTATACATATCATCTGATCTTATCAATTTTCAAATGATTTACAAGACAAAGCAAATTACAAGGTTCATGACTAAACATTTTCTCAAACATAAGTCATGAATCCTATTTTTCTCAAAACCTATGTATCTCACAGACATTTTTATGCTGACGTACCTATTTTCACATGTGTTTTTCAGGAGATGATGCATAGGACTTATCAAGACATACTTAGGCGGACCTGTGCCTTAGTGACTTAAAACGAGACAAGAACTAGTTAATTTATGTTATGAACTCTTTATTTCTTGTTTAAAGACAATGTAACTCGCTTGTTTGATGAATAAAACGAAACTTTAATTTCCATGGTTGTGAAACATTAATTCTGTTACAACACTCCCCGACGTTTCCGCCACGTTTTGTATGTTCTACGTGGTCGGGGTGTGACAGAAAAGATGGTATCAGAGCCAATGGTTATAGGGAATTAGGTTATTAGTAATGCTTTGACCTAGTCTATAACCTTCTTAGGACCCTAACGCGAGCCTTACTTGCGTTTAGTCGTAAAACAATACCGTCACCTATCCTTAGGCGACGACCACAACAAGAACATAAATTTCAAAACCGCTTCGAAAACTAATCATCTGTTCTAGGATGATTGATTACTAGGTTTTGAACCCTCTGTTATATGGTTTTGAACCCTCTATTGTAAGGTTTTGAACCCCTTGAAATTTTCAAAACTCTCGTCAAGGTTTTGGGTTTTAAATAATGTGAACACGTGCAAACTGGAAGGGTGAATGCCTGTATTCTGGGTTTTCTGTCTAGGCAAGCACTTCGTATATATCTCATCAAACGCGAGACCAGTTGTGCTTACCTGGGAATTCTTGGGATGAGTGTTTACTTATAGGCGAGCATGTCTTCGCGATACATTATTTTTGACCTATTTACTTTGATTAATCACCGGGGTCGTTTGTTGCTTTGTAGTAACAAACAAATGACCACTATCATTGCTTTCATCAGAATTGTTCATCTCATTCTTTTCGTCTAATTCTCTCACTCGTTTCATTTCATGTTTCCCCTTTTAGAATGCCTCCACGACGCGAAAATCCGGTATCTATTGAAGATCTGGCAGCTGTCATTACACAGCAAATAACTGCTACAATCCCAAACATCGTTGCCCAATGTCACCAAGCTCTCAACAACAATAATGCCCTCTGCAACTTCAAGACGTTCAACTCGGCTAAGCCATCAAAGTTTTCTGGGTCTCAAGGAGCGACTGCACTTCTGCAATGGTTCGAGAGTCTAGAGAGCACCTTCAGGCATGTTCAATGTCCAAATGAGCGAAAGGTAGATTTCGCATCTAGTGTCTTTGAGAAACGAGCTTTGACGTGGTGGAACGGTGTGGTGAGAGATAGGGGTGCCGAAGTGGCACTGGCTCAAACGTGGGAAGAACTTAGAGCACTCATGATGAAGGAATTCTGTCCTCGTCACGAGATCAGGGCCTTGGAAAGGGAATTCGAAGATCTTAAGCAAGACAGCGGTGAACATCAAGCATACACTGATCGATATGAGGAGCTGAGCCTGTTGTGTCCTACCATGGTTACGCCTTTGGATAAGGCGATCGAAAAATACATTGATGGTCTCCCTGACTCAGTTCAAGACATTGTTACTGGTAGTAACCCCACTACGGTTAGGCAGGCCATTGAGCTATCTGCAACCTTGACTGAATCTCAGATCAGGAAACGTAAACTTTTTCGAAAGGGTGACAAGAAGCCAATCGAGGAATCAAAGACCATGGATGAACATATTGGATCCCCTGAGCGGTCAAAGAAGCGAAAGGCTTCTCAGAACTTCGCCATGGTTACTCACAATGATCAAGCCGTCCCCAACCAACCGGCTCAACCCCCTGCTAGGAAGCCATACAATGGAACTTCACCCTTGTGCAACCAATGTAACATTCATCGTCATGCTAGGGTGAAGTGCCGCGAATGCCAAATTTGTGGACTTAAAGGTCATACAGCAAAAGTTTGTCGAGCAGCAGTTGCACCAAATCAAGCTGACAACAACCCTGCTCAAGCTCGCTTTCCACCAGGTTCTTGCTACAGTTGTGGCGAGATGGGTCATTTCCGAAGAAATTGCCCAAAGCTTGCAAATGCTAATCCAGCGCAGGGATGAGCATCTGACCGACTAGAAGACAACACCCTTTAGAAATAATCATGTCTTATGTATTATTTTATTTTGTTGTCAAGGTCCATGAAACAGTTGTTATCAATGTTTATAAATAAATCTTTTATTTACATTGCAATGTATTTATGTGGTTATATGTATAAACAACATATCCCCTACAATACCGACAATCAAGGAATCGTATTCCTTGGAAAGCAAACTACCCCCAAATAATTATTCTATTTTATGATCTCTTGCGTTTTCCACGAAATTCCTAAGTACCCGTTTCTTCCAAGAAAAACGAAGTACAAGGCGCAAGTTACAACACTGGACGAATACCCAAAGTACCACTATAAATCCTTAATAGGGTACCTAAGGGTATTTCCGTAAATCCTAAAATTTTTATGTTCCTTAATTCGAATATTACGTTTCTTTGAAAACAAAATCGATTTTTTGGGAGATCTTCCTATCTTTTCAGATAGATCCCAGAGGACATTGAAGTCCATCGACTGGTTTCCATATCCATATTTAATCAATAACGAGTTAATAACAAATTAATAACCAAGTTAAACAACTATGTGATTATGTGCTTATGTGTTCCCTTTTATGTTTTTGGTGTAATCCAAGTTTTGTTATCCAAATCCTCGTAGAACCTTTCGTATCTTCATATGAGGGATTCGTAGTAGGATACCCAAAGGTACTACCTAAAATCCTTAAATGAACTTCTACGTTGTAGTTAAGTCCCTTGGATTATAAAGTACTACTCCATACTTAGACCCCATGAGTGGTCTAGTTAAACAGATCGATCCAAAAATCTGGTTAGGAACATCATGCGATGATATAGCTGAAAGGACTCCTTGGTGGCCTAATTAAAAGGATCATTTGTCAGTCTAATTAAAAGGACCCTATGGTAGTCTAGTCACACTTATCACAGGTTTGATTTTCCTCCCTTAATCATTACGAGACAAACTGTGCGGACTATGCAAGGAATTACGTAATTATGGATGCATACATAATTATGGAATTCCGTGCACAGAAACCACAGCGAGTTTTGTCATGTGTCTAGAGTTGATTCGTTCATTTTTCTGAAGAAATTGTGGAAAATGACTCATTCCGTTCATTTTCGTTTCTGAAGAAATTGTGGAAAATGACTCATTCCGTTCATTTTCGTTTCTGAAGAAATTGTGGAAAATGACTCATTCCGTTCATTTTTGTTTCTGAAGAAATTGTGAAAAAATGACTCATTCTGTTCATTCTTGTTTCTGAAGAAATTGTGGAAAATGACTCATTCCGTTCATTTTCGTTTCTGAAGAAATTGTGGAAAATGACTCATTCCGTTCATTTTCGTTTCTGAAAAAATTGTGGAAAATGACTCATTCCATTCATTTTCGTTCCTGAAGAAATCATGGAAAATGACTCATTCCGTTCATTTTCGTTCCTGAAAAAAAGGGTGGAAAATGACTCATTCCGTTCATTTTCATTCCTGAAGAAATCATGGAAAATGACTCATTCCATTCATTTTCGTTCCTGAAGAAATGGTGGAAAATGACTCGTTCCGTTCATTGTCATTCCTGAAGAAATCGTGGAAAATGACTCATTCCGTTCATTTTCATTCCTGAAGAAATCATGGAAAATGACTCATTCCGTTCATTTTCGTTCCTGAAGAAATTGTGGAAAATGACTCAATCCGTTCATTTTTGTTTCTGGAGGAATTGTGGAAAATGACTCGTTCTGTTCATTTTCGTTTCTGAAGGATACCCATTAAGGAAAATAACTCATCCCGTGTATTTTTCGTTTCTGAAAATTTTCCATCGAAGGAAAATGAATATTCCTGATTCTTCCTTCTTTTCCATTTCTGAAAATATTCGTTAAAGAGGAATATCAGGATATGCCTTATCCTTGATGGTTATTTAACACAAAGTCACAGACATGCTCCTACAAATAAATTTCGGGACGAAATTTCCTAAAGTAGGGGAGACTGTGACACCTGTGTCACTTCAACCATCAAACAAATGCCAAACCAATGAAATATTGTATTTCATACTTGGGATTTGTAAAAATATGTGTATCGTTTGCACATATCAACTCTTGTTCGATTTCAAGCTCTAAATCGCTTTCTGGAAGGTTATACGCGCACTGATGCGTAGATATAACCAGTTTAATGCAACGAACACTCTGGAATAGTGAAATAGGCTTAACATACCTTAAATAACATTTACATAACTTAGAAATAAGTTTTTGAAGGCTTTGGTATGGCAAAATCAAGTTTAATCGCTTACAGGGACTAAATTCGACAAACTGCGAAAGTATGCCAATTTGAACTGTAACAGACATTCCGGAACTCGACCATAAGTTTAACATACCCTAAATATCCTTTACATAGCTTAGAAATAGGCTTTGAGGGGTTCGGTATGCTAAAATAAACTTTTGGGTCATTCAGGGACCAAAAGCGTCAAAAAGTGCACAAGTTTGCACTTTCGCGCATAACTTACGTTCTGAATACATCCGGACATCCAAAAATTTATGTAAGCACTAAAATATTTTATTTTAGTGTTTGGCATAAGAAAAATCCTTTCGTCACGCAATTTAGATCGTTTTTCGCGCTTATGCGCATTCCGTCGTAATTAACCGAACAACGCAATCGTACGGCTAAACGAACCGACATCCGAGATATTTTTGAACACATTTTAAGTTCCCTATACTTTAACTTCATTTTAGAGCTTTGAAATGGGGTTAACAGGCCTTAAACGTGTCGGAAATGGCTTAAACAAGATGCAGGGACCAAAATTGTAAATCTGCCAAACTTGTCCCTTGCGCACCGTAAGGGTTATTTGTTACGGTGCGCAAGCAGTGTCCAGATGCAGAATATCGATTTTGGCTGCTGTTATCTGCCCCTAATGTCACACCCTGGCTTTGCGGAAGCGTGGTTAATTTGGTGTGACTTCTTAATACCATAGCTTAACCATAACAAGCTATATGAATTTAGAAACCGTGCAAGATCATCCATTAGATTAAGTAAAAGTACCATAACATTGTCTCAACGGAAACACGTCCTAACAACATATACAGTGTTCAACAGACACAAACATTAACATGACATAAACACAGTTTAAGAACTGTGACTCGTCCAGGAAAAAGTCACATCCTTTAAACTTGGATGACCTCGTAACTAGCGCAGCGGGAAAACGTGCCATACCGTGCCAGATCCTTTAGTTCCCTGAAATACATGTAAGTTGAAAAATCAACAATAATGTTGAGCGAGTTCATGTGTAAGTGAGTAGGTAAAAACCTTTGTAAAAATGTATGTTCGTATGAAAATTCCTGGTATGTAGCAATAAGGAAAAAGAGATCACCATTGGGTTGCAAAGCCAATGATATGTGTGAAGTGCAAGTAGGAAGACTCAAACCTAGCGTATTTGGCGATGGGTACAAAGTCACCACCTGGTCCATTATGCGGGCTCAGGGGTTGGGCTCGCTACACCCAGATAGATCTACCGCTTACGTCCCTCGGTTCCTACAATGAGGATTAATGGTCTCCAGTTTCTGCCTACCCATTCACATGATCTAAGTAGTAAACCTCCTTACGCTAACCATACCATGTATAAAGTACTTGTAATCAAAGTAACATGTATTTCACCCCCGCAGTTAAGAAAACTGAAAACGGTTAGAGATAAGGGGGACATGAACTCACAGTCGGTGCGTCTCTACCAAGTATGCCTCCAAATCAAGTAGCTGTGTGACGACCTACACGTACTAACTCTATTAGACGGACGGCCGTGCCTTTAGCTTTATGGTTTAAGTTTTTAGGAAATAGTTAGACAACTATTTCGTGTTTACATTCTGTATATACTTGGTAGTTATTCTCCTTCCCAAGGATGGGGGATTCAATACATGTGCGTTCAAATTATATCATTAAGTCTCACTTAATATATATATATATTTCCAATTCCAAAATATAAGTATTTTTCTCAAAAATATTATATTTTCATTTCACATAATTTTTCTCCAATAATACGTTGTTAAAATACGCGTTCATAAATATTTCCGTAAGTGCGTAAGTTAAGTTTTAACCATCGAGTGGTAATATAATTACCGGTGTAACTTATATATTCATGGTGAAAGCGTTCGTATTATTTTGGATTCGTTAACGTTCGTAAATATTATTTTTACTCTAAAAATAATATTTATGTATTTTCACAAAATAATCATAAACAGTGTGTGAAAAATATATATTTATCACGTTAAATTTTGTGAAAATCCCACCTCCGAATATTTAGTAAATAAAGTCATGGCGAAATTCATATTTCGAAAACATGTCAAAAATAATTCTAACACTTGTAGTGTAAATAGTTCTAAGTGTTAGGTTTTTAGAAAAATTTCGCCAGAGTTTCCTCTGTAACTGGAGGTGGCCACGCTTTCAAGCGTATCATTTTCTTTAACAAATCAACTCAACAATTTTCTTTATTTGATCAGAACAACTTTCATCACAACAACTAATCAGTATATGTGTAAATTGCCAAAAATTACATGAACTTGCAGTTTTCCCAAAACTGTGGTGTAAATCCCCTTAAATTTAGCAGATCTTCATATAAGGTAATTTGATCTTGTAAAAACCTCGTTTTTAGAGAAAATCCATCTTTACAACTTCCAGTCATCTTTTACAAAAACTGTTATTTTGTCGGATCTTTTCATTTCACAAGTGTTTACACACTTGTGGTTTATAAAAATCATTCTTGTCAGTGTAAGATCCATTTTTAGAAAGCATGATTTCTTTAACGCTTGGTCCTTTGAAAATACCACTTGCAGATACGTAGATCTGCTAGTTTTAAACACTATTCCACAAGTAAAACATTTTTACACAAGTTCATGACTCGTGTGTGGTAGAGTTTCACCCTTTAACCCTTGTTCTATTCAAAACAACCATATGTCATGATTCGTGATCATGACCAAACCGGGTTAAGTGGTGATCCGAGCTACCACAACATAGATCGGGTCTAAATAATCACAAATTTCAATTACTACAACATTTACACAACATATGAGCTTTTATCCAACATTTTTCATGTTTTAGTAGACTTTAATGTATCATCTTGTAAGATTACTAGTTTTAACCATTGCAAATCGTTTTAACCACTTTAGATTAGTTCAAGAAGGTATTTTAAGTGACATACCACTAGCTCGAGGCTAGGGAAGAATCTAAGCGTGAATGAGGTGGATAAAAGCAAGATAAAGAGGTCCTTCGCCTTCCGGTCGCACCAAGCTTCCTAATATGCGACCCTTGAAGCTTGTATGTTCTTGAAATGTGAAGAACAAAATCGAAAATGGATGGTGTATATGGGGGGTGCTTGGCCATAAGTTGTAGAGCAAGAGAGAGAGATGTGTGTTCTTGTGTTGTTGTGACAAATGAACTAATGTGCATACTCAAGTTACTTATAGACAATTAACAAGTTAATTACCCAATGGTCCATATGTCCACTAGATATTAGACATGGAAGATTATGATAATCTTACAAGTACATGAGGTGTCACCCTCTAATGGGGACGGTTAGAGAGGGGGGGGGTACCAGTCCAATTCTAACCAATAGTTAGGTTTATTAGTTGGGTTAAGTAAGGTAGTTAAGTGCTTAACCCGGTTAGTGGTGTGTCACGCGTTACAAAGGGTGTTAGGGTAATCAGGGACCCTAACTGGCTCAGAAAAAGATAAATAATGAAAATAACAATATTTTCATGTTCCGGGTATAGTCCGGTTGTTCGGTTGGATGGTAATCCGTTAAAGTGATTAACAAAGCTTAAAGTGTCGTTAATACCCTTTTTAGTGACACAACTCATTTCTGACACTTTGGAAAGTGTCTAGTAATATTTTTTCCTCATGTTTTGGCACTTTATTAGTTAGCTAAAAGCTGAGTTGTTATGTAAAGCGCTGAGTTTTGTACTTAGAGTACGTTTTAGGCACATCCAGTCATTGTAACTTATTCCTAGAGACGCAGTTCTACAACCCTTGTATCCCTACACTCACCACTAGTGTAGCAAAATATTTCTGGCTCATACAGGCCTTAGAGGCAGTGTTTGCCTGATGTTTTCGGTTTGGATCCGCATAGGCCTTCTGTCTGTGGCGAGCTGCTTCGATGCGTTTAAGAATCTGCGCGATTTTGTCTGTCGTCTCTTGGACGATTTCGGGACCAGCAAGCTGCCTATCACCTGCGTCAGCCCAGCATAGGGGTGATCGGCACTTGCGTCCGTAAAGGGCTTCGAATGGCGCGACACCAATACTGGTGTGGTAGCTGTTGTTGTACGAAAATTCGACCAAAGGCAAATGCTTGTCCCAGCTACCGCCCAAATCCATAATACACGCTCTCAGCATGTCTTCCAAAGTCTGTATCATTCGCTCGCTCTGACCGTCAGTTTGCGGATGAAACGCAGTGCTCAGATTCAATTGTGAGCCAAAGGCTTCTTGGAAGGATTGCCATATCCTTGACACAAACCTTCCGTCTCTATCAGAAATGATTGAGAGAGGCACTCCATGGCGCGCGACGATCTCTCTCATGTAAATTTCAGCCAATTTGCTCGTATTATCCTTCTCTCTGATAGGAAGAAGTGTGCTGACTTTGTTAATCGATCCACTATTACCCAAATAGTGTCATGGCCTCTTGGCGTTCTTGGCAATTTCGTAATAAAATCCATTGAGATTTGTTCCCATTTCCACTTGGGAATCTCAGGCTGTTGCAGAAGTCCTGAAGGCTTCTGGTATTCCGCTTTCACCTTAGCGCACGTTAGACATTTGCTCACATAAACAGCAACATCGCCTTTCATCCTAGGCCACCAATAGTAACCCTTGAGATCTTGGTACATCTTATCCGCTCCAGGGTGGATAGAGTACCGCGACTTGTGAGCTTCATCAAAAATAACCTTCCTTAAACCTCCAAACAAAGGAACCCAAATCCTTTTCTCAAAACATAACGTTCCTTCCTCGTTTGGTACCAGTAGTTTCTCCATCCCACGGAGATGTTCTTCTTCAAGGTTTCCTTCCTTGAGAGCTTCTTTCTGCGCGGCACGAATGCGCAGGGAAAGATCGGTTCGGATAATCATTTCCAAAGCTCTAACCCTTATGGGCTTGATTCTCTCTTTTCGACTTAGGGCATCGGCGACTACATTCGCCTTCCCTGGATGATACTTTATCTCACAGTCGTAATCGTTCAGCAACTCAACCCATCGTCTTTGCCTCATATTCAACTCCTTCTGGTTGAATATGTGTTGTAGGCTCTTGTGATCCGTAAAAATTGTACACTTTGTACCATAAAGGTAGTGTCTCCAGATCTTTAAAGCAAAAACCACTGCGCCGAGCTCCAAATCGTGTGTGGTATAGTTCTTTTCATGCACTTTCAACTGACGCGATGCGTAAGCAATAACCTTTTGGCGTTGCATCAACACACAACCCAGTCCTTGACGCGAAGCGTCACAGTATACCACGAAATCATCTGCACCTTCTGGTAGTGCTAAGATTGGCGCGTTGCAGAGCTTATCCTTCAATATCTGGAATGCTTCCTCCTGTTTGATTTCCCAATCAAACTTCTTATCATTCTGCGTGAGGAGCGTCAATGGTTGAGCGATCTTCAAAAAATCCTCAATGAATCTTCGATAGTAGCCAGCCAAACCCAAGAATTGTCGAATCTCGGTTGGCGTCTTTGGCGTTTCCCAATTCTTGATCGCTTCGATCTTGGTTGGATCCACGTGGATTCCATCTCCATTTACCACGTGTCCAAGGAATTGGACTTCACGTAGCCAAAATTCGCACTTGGAGAATTTGGCATACAACTGTTCCTTCTTTAGCAGCTCCAAAATAGCTCTTAGATGCTGCTCGTGCTCAGCCTTTGTTCTTGAGTAAATCAAGATGTCGTCGATAAACACAATCACGAACTTGTCCAAGTACGGCTTGCAAACTCTATTCATCAAATCCATAAAGACTGCAGGTGCGTTTGTCAAACCAAACGGCATAACAAGGAACTCGTAGTGTCCATAACGAGTTCTGAAGGCTGTCTTCGGGATACTCTCCTCTTGTATCCTTAGTTGATGGTATCCAGATCGAAGATCGATCTTTGAATAAAAGCTTGAGCCTTGCAATTGATCGAATAGATCATCGATTCTTGGCAGAGGATATCTATTCTTGATCGTCAGCTTGTTCAACTCCCGGTAGTCAATGCACATACGAAAACTACCGTCCTTCTTCTTGACAAACAGGACCAGAGCTCCCCAAGGCGAGAAGCTTGGTCGGATAAAACCCTTGTCTAACAGCTCTTGGAGTTGTGTCGACAGTTCCTGCATCTCAGACGGAGCAAGTCTATAAGGTGCCTTAGCCACAGGTGCGGCGCCTGGAACTAAATCGATGCGGAACTCTACTTGCCTCTGAGGTGGCAGTCCAGGTAAGTCTTCTGGGAAGACTTCTGGGTATTCCTTCACGACAGGGATGTCTTCGATTCTCGGCTCAGCAGCCTTCTTATCCACAATGTGTGCCAGGAAGGCAACACATCCCTTCTGCAAACACTTTCGCGCTTTCAGGCAGCTGATAATTCTCAACGGCGTATCACGCTTCTCCCCGTGAACCACAATTGTTTCACCATCTTCGGTTGGGATACGAACGATCTTTTCGTGATAAACTATCTCAGCCTTGTTGCCTGATAACCAATCCATTTCTACCACTACGTCAAAGCTTCCCAACTGGACTGGTAGTAAATCCAAAGCAACCTCACGCTCTCCTAATTCGATCACACAACCTCTGATGACTTCGTTGACTTCTACTAACTTCCCATTAGCCAATTCGATTGAGTAGGGAATATCTAACTTATTAGCGGCTAACCCAAGCATATTCTTAAATTCTAACGACTCGGAGCTATAATCGGCACCAGTATCAAATAAAACGGATGTATAGCGTTGATTTATAGGGAACGTACCAGTAACGACATTGGGGTCCTGGCGCGCTTCCCTTGCTTCGATTTGGAACACTCTTCCACGGGCTTGGTTTAATTCTGGGCAGTTCTTCTTAAAATGCCCGATATCACCGCAGTTAAAGCATCCAAGTCTTTGCCCGTTTCCACCTCCATTTCCAGCTTGGTTGTTGTTTTGGTTTGCATTGCCAGCCTGATTCACAAAGTTGCCTCGATTCCCGTTTCCTCCATAGTTTCCTTGTGGGCGATTTCCATTCCCACCCCGGTTGTAATTTCTGTTTCCGAATCCTCCCTGGCCTCCCTGACCAGCAGTGGCCCAACAAGTGTCCTTCGAGTGGCCACGTTTCCCACATGCTTCGCATACTTTTGGCCCGCAACGACCAGAATGGTGGCGTTGGCAGTCGTTGCACTTGGGTTGGGTGCCCATGTATCCCTTTCCTTTCTTCCCTCTACCAGCTGTAACCTGAGCTGGCGTGTCTGATCCTCCTTTCTTAACAACCACACTGGCGCCCTGCTGGAAGTTCGAGAACTTCCGTTTGTTACCTCCTGACGACTCGACGTGAGTCTCTGTCTTCTTCGTCTTGATCTCATCAAACTTGTTCAGGCGAATAGCCTCCTCAGTGAGTGCTACGCTCAAATCGATCGCCTCAGTAATGGTCGCAGGCTTGGATGAGGTTACCTTGCTTATGATTTGAGGAGCTAATCCCCAAATGAAACGTTCAATCCGCTTGAACTCCGGAGTGACCATGTAGGGTACACATGCGATAAGTCATGGAACCTTTGAACGTACTCTGCGATCTTTGGACCGTCCATTTTCAAATGCCAAAACTCGGTCTCCAATCTCTGGATTTCTGCGCGGGAACAGTACTTTTTGCGCATAAGTTCCTTTAGTTCGGTCCAGGTCAGCGCGTAGGCAGCAGCTTCACCAAGTGTCTGTATTTGTAGATTCCACCAAGAGAGGGCCCCATCCAAGAATAGCCCTGAGATATAGGTGACTTGCTGATCTAGCGCGCATTTGCTCATGCGAAGAACAGATTCAGTTTTCTCGGCCCAATGAACAAAGGCGACAGCACCTCCTGTGCCATCAAAGTTGACCGGTTTGCAGTCTAGAAACTGCTTGTAGGTGCATCCATGAGGTGGATTATGGTTGTTGCCAGTGTTGCCAGAGTTGCTTCCACTAGTCCCTCCTTGAGAGGCGGCGTATTCTGCAATGGCAGCAGCGATAACTTGCTGGAGTTCTGCCTCATTAGTAGCATGTGTGTCTCACGTCTCGGCGGCATCTTCTAAAAGATGTTTCACGTAGGTTAGGTCATAGTAAGTAGAGTGTACGTAAGTATACAACAATATCACATAACATCTCCTGCTATGAATAAATCAACCACATAACATCTCATGTCATAGAATATAAACAGTGGATCAATCATCACAAGTGATGAGAATACTGCGATTGCATTGCCATAAATCGAGACCACAATGTAAGGTTTGCAAGTACACAACTGTATCATACAACATCAATGACTTAGTAGGGGACGACCCTAGATAAGTCGTGCGATCACTGGACAAGTTCAGGAATTTCTGGTTCGTCCATTTTCAAATTCTTGAACTCCACCTCAAGCTTCTAAATTCCAGTCCTAAAACAACATTTCTTCTCAATCGTTTCCTTGAGCTCGTCCCAGCTCAGTGCATAAGCAGCGTCTGTGCCAAGGTCTGAACCTGGAGGTTCCATTAAGAGAGTGTGCCATCTAGAAATATCCCCGAGATATAGGTAACACTCTGTTGGGGCGAACAGTTACTCCTTCTTAGAATGGAGTCGGTCTTTTCGGACCAACGAACAAATGCAACGACGCCTCCTGTTCCATCAAAGTTCAAAGGCTTGCAGTTCAGGAGCTGTTTATAGGTGCAGCCAGTTGGAGGATTATTTCCAGTAATGCCATCGTTGTACTTAGAGCAGAGGGCTTTATGTCGTGCATTTATTTGTGAGATACGTTCTTGCAGCTCGGCTTCTGTCCTTGGCAACGTACTGGTGTTTGTGTCACGTCTGGGTGACATTCCCTTTCGTCGAAGTGGTGTGAAGCGGGTTAGACAACGTTTCAATTGTCTATGAGGTGTATATAGCAACATAAGCCATCATGTAATCACCCAATTTCACACGCAAATATACTCACTGTATGAGTGGGGAAATAAATTTCTGAGCCTTCGCATAGGCTTGCCAATTTGGTTTGTTGCTCGTAATAGAATGAACTCGAGGCTACATCGCCTTGGTCATTCGTGTTTAAGTTATTTCCTGCTGCATTGGTTATCATTAGCTTGACCCGCAGAGTCCACCAGGATTCCTGTGCACTACAAATCGTTATTACGTGGGCCCCCGTAATAATAAATTGTCTTGCACCGTTACCCCAAATTTTCTCTCGTCCAAGCAGATGATCAATCAAGGAGCAACAGTAGGTGCATTGGCATGAACAGGGTCATGCTCCAATGCGGGGCCAGGAGCAGCGCCTGGCTCAGGGGCCACGGCCGGTTCCGGATCAAAAACTCCATCTCAAGATCAGCTGGATCAACAAACACAGGGGGTTACAGGATCCTCCAAGGGCTGGTCTAAGTGTATGAACTCAAGGTCATGGTCTGGATCAAAACCAGGTGGAAAAGCAGGATCAACCTCAATATCGTGATCAAACTCAAAGCTGTGGGCGGGATCCGGTGCAGCTGATGATGCCATATCAGGGTCGGCGTCGTGTGAGTGGTGCTGCATTCCCTGTATGTGCGAAGATGCGGATGTCAGAAACTCAAATGAGTCTGGGATGGGGGAATGGACACGAGTTTCCCCTATAGGAGCGTCCGCATGCAGTAGTCTAATACCAGCAGCAATAGGGCCCTGCCCTCGAATGGGTCCTCCTCCAGTAGATCGTTATCGTCGTCAGAGGCCACGTCGGGAGGGGGGGCATATCAACAACAGGATAAGCGGCAAGGGGGCAAATTCCCAACAAGATGGCCATCAGTAGGCTCTGCTACGACTTCAGGTAGCGCAAAGGGGCTGAAAGTCGTCATTGCCTGTGCCGGTAGTTTTGGAAATGTACACCTCGTGCTTCGATGAAACTATGTCGTCTGATACTATGGCCATGGGATTCGTAGTGTCCATCTTTCTAGTACTTGATGAAAGCATGACGTTTGTAACACAAACACATATACGTATAATAATCAATCATATAATCAGATAATCACATAAGTTACCAAGTAAGCATTCAAATCATTCTCCTAGTCCACTAGCCAAATTCCTCCCAGTCTCTAAGACTGCTCTATCCTCCACCTCGACCTCTTAGATCGAGCCTCGGTCCCTTTGACCGAGCCTCAGCCTTCATGACTGAGCCTACTCTTCCTAGTCTCACTAGCCAACTACCTCGGTCACCTAGACCGAGCCTCGATCCTCCAGACCGAGCCTCAGCCCTCCAGGCTGAGCCTATAAATAATAAAATGTGCTCAACATTTGTTTGTAAAAAGTTTGGATCTGGACTTAAGTGGTATGCAGTAAAATGTTTTCGTGAGAGCCCTAGTGATCATAGTCTAGACTCGAGAAAGAATCCTAGTTCGCTATGATCAGAGCTCTGATACCAAGCTGTCACACCCTGGCTTTGCGGAAGCATGGTTAATTTGGTGTGACTTCTTAATACCATAGCTTAACCATAACAAGCTATATGAATTTAGAAACCGTGCAAGATCATCCATTAGATTAAGTAAAAGTACCATAACATTGTCTCAACGGAAACACGTCCTAACAACATATACAGTGTTCAACAGACACAAACATTAACATGACATAAACACAGTTTAAGAACTGTGACTCGTCCAGGAAAAAGTCACATCCTTTAAACTTGGATGACCTCGTAACTAGCGCAGCGGGAAAACGTGCCATACCGTGCCAGATCCTTTAGTTCCCTGAAATACATGTAAGTTGAAAAATCAACAATAATGTTGAGCGAGTTCATGTGTAAGTGAGTAGGTAAAAACCTTTGTAAAAATGTATGTTCGTATGAAAATTCCTGGTATGTAGCAATAAGGAAAAAGAGATCACCATTGGGTTGCAAAGCCAATGATATGTGTGAAGTGCAAGTAGGAAGACTCAAACCTAGCGTATTTGGCGATGGGTACAAAGTCACCACCTGGTCCATTATGCGGGCTCAGGGGTTGGGCTCGCTACACCCAGATAGATCTACCGCTTACGTCCCTCGGTTCCTACAATGAGGATTAATGGTCTCCAGTTTCTGCCTACCCACTCACATGATCTAAGTAGTAAACCTCCTTACGCTAACCATACCATGTATAAAGTACTTGTAATCAAAGTAACATGTATTTCACCCCCGCAGTTAAGAAAACTGAAAACAGTTAGAGAAAAGGGGGACATGAACTCACAGTCGGTGCGTCTCTACCAAGTATGCCTCCAAATCAAGTAGTTGTGTGACGACCTACACGTACTAACTCTATTAGACGGACGGCCGTGCCTTTAGCTTTATGGTTTAAGTTTTTAGGAAATAGTTAGACAACTATTTCGTGTTTACATTCTGTATATACTTGGTAGTTATTCTCCTTCCCAAGGATGGGGGATTCAATACATGTGCGTTCAAATTATATCATTAAGTCTCACTTAATATATATATATATTTCCAATTCCAAAATATAAGTATTTTTCTCAAAAATATTATATTTTCATTTCACATAATTTTTCTCCAATAATACGTTGTTAAAATACGCGTTCATAAATATTTCCGTAAGTGCGTAAGTTAAGTTTTAACCATCGAGTGGTAATATAATTACCGGTGTAACTTATATATTCATGGTGAAAGCGTTCGTATTATTTTGGATTCGTTAACGTTCGTAAATATTATTTTTACTCTAAAAATAATATTTATGTATTTTCACAAAATAATCATAAACAGTGTGTGAAAAATATATATTTATCACGTTAAATTTTGTGAAAATCCCACCTCCGAATATTTAGTAAATAAAGTCATGGCGAAATTCATATTTCGAAAACATGTCAAAAATAATTCTAACACTTGTAGTGTAAATAGTTCTAAGTGTTAGGTTTTTAGAAAAATTTCGCCAGAGTTTCCTCTGTAACTGGAGGTGGCCACGCTTTCAAGCGTATCATTTTCTTTAACAAATCAACTCAACAATTTTCTTTATTTGATCAGAACAACTTTCATCACAACAACTAATCAGTATATGTGTAAATTGCCAAAAATTACATGAACTTGCAGTTTTCCCAAAACTGTGGTGTAAATCCCCTTAAATTTAGCAGATCTTCATATAAGGTAATTTGATCTTGTAAAAACCTCGTTTTTAGAGAAAATCCATCTTTACAACTTCCAGTCATCTTTTACAAAAACTGTTATTTTGTCGGATCTTTTCATTTCACAAGTGTTTACACACTTGTGGTTTATAAAAATCATTCTTGTCAGTGTAAGATCCATTTTTAGAAAGCATGATTTCTTTAACGCTTGGTCCTTTGAAAATACCACTTGCAGATACGTAGATCTGCTAGTTTTAAACACTATTCCACAAGTAAAACATTTTTACACAAGTTCATGACTCGTGTGTGGTAGAGTTTCACCCTTTAACCCTTGTTCTATTCAAAACAACCATATGTCATGATTCGTGATCATGACCAAACCGGGTTAAGTGGTGATCCGAGCTACCACAACATAGATCGGGTCTAAATAATCACAAATTTCAATTACTACAACATTTACACAACATATGAGCTTTTATCCAACATTTTTCATGTTTTTAGTAGACTTTAATGTATCATCTTGTAAGATTACTAGTTTTAACCATTGCAAATCGTTTTAACCACTTTAGATTAGTTCAAGAAGGTGTTTTAAGTGACATACCACTAGCTCGAGGCTAGGGAAGAATCTAAGCGCGAATGAGGTGGATAAAAGCAAGATAAAGAGGTCATTCGCCTTCCGGTCGCACCAAGCTTCCTAATATGCGACCCTTGAAGCTTGTATGTTCTTGAAATGTGAAGAACAAAATCGAAAATGGATGGTGTATATGGGGGGTGCTTGGCCGTAAGTTGTAGAGCAAGAGAGAGAGATGTGTGTTCTTGTGTTGTTGTGACAAATGAACTAATGTGCATACTCAAGTTACTTATAGACAATTAACAAGTTAATTACCCAATGGTCCATATGTCCACTAGATATTAGACATGGAAGATTATGATAATCTTACAAGTACATGAGGTGTCACCCTCTAATGGGGACGGTTAGAGAGGGGGGGGGGGGGTACCAGTCCAATTCTAACCAATAGTTAAGTTTATTAGTTGGGTTAAGTAAGGTAGTTAAGTGCTTAATCCGGTTAGTGGTGTGTCACGCGTTACAAAGGGTGTTAGGGTAATTAGGGACCCTAACTGGCTCAGAAAAAGATAAATAATGAAAATAACAATATTTTCATGTTCCGGGTATAGTCCGGTTGTTCGGTTGGATGGTAATCCGTTAAAGTGCTTAACAAAGCTTAAAGTGTCGTTAATACCCTTTTTAGTGACACAACTCATTTCTGACACTTTGGAAAGTGTCTAGTAATATTTTTTCCTCATGTTTTGGCACTTTATTAGTTAGCTAAAAGCTGAGTTGTTATGTAAAGCGCTGAGTTTTGTACTTAGAGTACGTTTTAGGCACATCCAGTCATTGTAACTTATTCCTAGAGACGCAGTTCTACAACCCTTGTATCCCTACACTCACCACTAGTGTAGCAAAATATTTCTGGCTCATACAGGCCTTAGAGGCAGTGTTTGCCTGATGCTGGCTTTATCAGCATGTTCAATAGGTTATCCGTTATAGTGCTACTGTGCTTTTTGTGCATCATGTTTGTCACTAAGGTTCAGTCATGTAAATAATGTAGTGACAGCAAGTACAGTATGATGCAAGTAAGTACATGTATCAGTGTTCAAGTAGCAGTTTATTCACAAGTTCAAGCAAGCACAGTAATTAAGCAACAATTAATTATTAATCAAGTTGTACGGATACCTGGTTTAGTGCGGGTTGTCACACCTAAACATTCTCCAAAGGTCAAGTGCCACTTGTTAAACTCTTGTGGTGGCCAAAATCAGTTACCACAACATTCCGACAAGTGTACGGGCTAGATCATTCCCTCTTCTCCAAGAAACGATCCTAACGGTGAACCGAAATCTATAAATACCCACCTTGTTTTACCCATTTCTCTCACATTTAAATCTGATTCTACACTCTCTAAGTGGAAGTATATGCTTCCTACCTGAGAGTGAATCGGGTTCGAATCTTGCGGGGACCCTTCGTAAGTATTCCTTCGTTCTTTTATTGCTTTTCGAGTCTTTTCGAGTCTGAAAGTCAAACTTTGTTTGACTTTCTGCGTTGACCAGTTTATGGTCAATGCGAAGTTCGTTTGAACTTCGCAACGTGAGTGTAATCACGTTGGTTATAGTCCCTTGGGACTATGCCTACTGATTACCACGTTGTATAGGGTCGTAGGGTAAGCGATCTAATAAATCGCTTATACCTTCGAACCCGACCCATTTGGTCGATCATTAGGATCTGACCAAACACATTAGGTGACCATAGTATATAGGGAATAACCTTCCGAGGTTATACCTTATGGTCGCTTCGTTTAAGTAGTTGTATGATAGGTAGTTTATATGCCTTAGGTAAATTACCAAAATACCCCTTTGATGCCAAAATTCGTTTTAAACATATGTAACATAACTTTTGTCATCTAAACTGATTTGACAACCATATTAGACATGTTAAGGCATATTTTACTTGTCATAGGACTAGTTAGGCGTTCCGAACGCGTTTTACGCGAACGACGCGTTAAAGTAGCATAAGCTACCTAAACGGGTCGTAATGGGTCACAAACACTTAGGTTAAGTTTCGTTTTAGCATGAAGGCTTTGTTAAACCATATGACACGAGTCTCTATACTCGTTTGGTTTACGAACCCTCATTCTATCCAATCATCCGATTTAGATCCGGTTATTAACATAGTTACCTATATTAGGTGCCGTTTGATATCCGCGATCTCTAGCATTGTTTGGTTGTTACTCAAGGACTACTAAGCAATCTCAAGTGAGTACATAGACCCCTCTTTTACTGTTTTTCAAACTGTTTTGGGGTGAAACACATGTGCCTACTTGTTACTTTCATGTTTTCCTGTTTTCACATCATATACCGCTATGTTCGTTAGTACATTATAGTACATGATTTCAATACATTTCATGCTATGTATGCCCATTGTGTGCGTACTTAGTATATCGTTTTACATTACATTTCATGCTATGTATGCCCATGGTGTGCGTACTTAGTACATCGTTCTACATTACATTTCATGCTATGTATGCCCATTGTGTGCGTACTTAGTACATCGTCCTACATTACATTTCATGCTATGTATGCCCATTGTGTGCATACTTAGTACATTGTTTTACATTACACTTATGCTATGTATGTTCTTTGTTGTATACTTAGTACATTGTTATACATTACACTTATGCTATGTATGTTCTTTGTTGCATACTTAGTACAGTTGTTTCACGTCACATGCTATGTATGTCTATTGTTGCATATTTAGTACAGTTCACATGCTATGTATGTCCAATCGTTGCATTGTTCATCATACTTAGTACATTCGTTATTCATCACATGCTTACATTTTGACATTTATATACACATTACATGATTTACATCTTGACATAAACATTTTGACATATTATTCAATACATTTGGCAATTGGTTTAAACACAGACATCTTATATTGTTGGTTTGGTTTGAGTAAGTGATTAAGTAACGAGGCGTGTGTAATATGATACAAGCATGGTGGATACGCCGCTGGTACTTCCTATATATAACTGTTTGTATGGTATTACATGTCGTAGCGTTATTTGAATCATTTCAATTTGAGACATATAACATTTTATACAAATAACATACTTTTCACAAGACATTGTTTTACAAACAACTTATCTTATACAAACTCATTTTACATGGTTATTCATTTAACCATACATTATTCTCTTATTTATACATATCATCTGATCTTATCAATTTTCAAATGATTTACAAGACAAAGCAAATTACAAGGTTCATGACTAAACATTTTCTCAAACATAAGTCATGAATCCTATTTTTCTCAAAACCTATGTATCTCACAGGCATTTTTATGCTGACGTACCTATTTTCACATGTGTTTTTCAGGAGATGATGCATAGGACTTATCATGACATACTTAGGCGGACATGTGCCTTAGTGACTTAAAACGAGACAAGAACTAGTTAATTTATGTTATGAACTCTTTATTTCTTGTTTAAAGACAATGTAACTCGCTTGTTTGATGAATAAAACGAAACTTTAATTTCCATGGTTGTGAAACATTAATTCTGTTACAACACTCCCCGACGTTTCCGCCACGTTTTGTATGTTCTACGTGGTCGGGGTGTGACATAGTCTGTGCCGGCTAAGGTTTTACAGTAAGCTTCCGACCTCTTTTCTGATGTTCTAGCTACAATATATATTTTTTCTTTTTCGGCTTTTCAAGACATTCCCGTCGTATCAGGGATTATTTTAGCAACGATAAAGTGGCTTTAATAGTTGTTGTGGAATCTGATGTCGTGCGTTGCGTGAAGACGGTGGTTGTGTGTATCTCGAAAGTTGCCCGGTAAAAAAACGCCATGTGAAAACAGTATTTGTATGGATAGGTAGTATGTAGGTTGAAATGAAGGGTAATTCTGTAATTTTAGACAAACGACCTAATTGAAGGTGTGTCGGTGGCACTGTAGCCACCGACTTTCTCTTTTAAGATTATATTAATGTGAAATTCAGACTTTAAAAATAATATTAATATTAACATCAAAAATACTTCTTTTTACGAAAACTACAAAAATTTGAATATATAATGTATCATATATTATAGTATATTGCATAGTATACTAGGGTGGGAGTTGGATACAAAGTCTATTTTTCCTACAAAGTGGAGGAAGTGTTCTAAGGGTGACATGTGGCATTTAGAGATTTTATATTAAAGGGTATAAAGGTAAATGAATAATTAACTTATTTATGGAAGATTTATTTCTTAAGCAAAATAAGGAGATTTTTAAGGAAACAACATATCTTTTAAGAATTCAAAATTGTCAGTTACTTATAATACAAAGAACGTATACAGAACAAATTAACATGACATGCGATCATTGTTGAACAAATTCTTGACGTTGTGTTTTAGCAGTTATTAGTTTATTCACGTTGTGTTTTATCATTTACAAGTGTAAACAACTTACATTTCCGTATAACACACTGGTATAAATAGTTTAGATTCTGTATAACGCACCAGTATAAACAACTTATAAACAACTTATATTCCATATAACACACCAATATAAACAGCTTAGATTTCGTATAACACACCAGTATAAACAACTTTGATCGCCAATATAACACACTAGTATAAACAACTTAGATTCCGTATAACACACCAATATAAACAACTTTGATCGCCAGCATAACACACTAGTATAAACAACTTAGATTTCGTATAACACACAAGTATAAACAGCTTCGATCTCTAGTATAACACACCAATATAAACAACTTAGATTATGTATAACACGCCATTATAAAAGCTTGCATTCCGTATAAGACATTAGTATAAATAGATTAGATCACAAAAAATATGAACATTTTTTTGGAATAGATTATAGTGTTAGTGTTCTCCATTTTTTGAATTTTTTTAAATCATGTGGATGTCTAGATCCATGATTTTAGAGATTGGTAGTTAATTAATGAAGAAATGGCTAGAATAAAGGAACTGATGGTAGTTTCTTTATTTAAAACACGATTAATGACTACAATGTCCCTCGCCTATTAAATGAATCAATAATTAAAACACAAATATTACAAAAATGCCACCCAACTAATCTCAACCATTGATCAAACACATCTAATGGCACAAAATACTTCCTACACTTTGTAGAAAAAAACACACTTTGTAGAGGAACCTCACCCTAGTATACTATAGTACATAACATACTATAGTATAGTAATATAGTGTAGTATAGGTACATAGTGATCTATTAGGACCTAATATGGTCCACTGAGACATGTATGATGCACTATTGGTCGTTGTAATCCATTTAGGCCCAATATGGTCTGTTAAGACATTTACGATCTACTATTGTCCATTGTGATCCATTTAGGCCCAATATGGTTCATTAAGACATATATGATCTACTATTGTCCATTGTGATCCATTAAGGCCCAGTATAGTCCATTAAGTCATGTATGATCTACTATTGTCCACCGGGATCCATTCATGCCCAATATGGTCTATTAAGGCATGTACGATCTAATATTGTTCATTGTGATCAATTAAGGTCTTATCTATTCCATTAGAACATGTAGAATCTACTATTGTGCACCGTGGTCAATTAAGGCCAATATAGTCTGTTAAGACATGTATGATCTAATATTGTCTATTGTGATCCATTAAGGCCTAAAATGGTCAATAAAGACATGTATGATCTACAATTTGTCATTATGATCCATTAAAGCCTAATATGATTCATTAAGACATGTATGATCAGCTATTGTCCATCGTGATCCATTAAGGCCCAATATGGTCCATTAAGACATTTATCATCTACTATTGCTCATTATGATCCATTTAAGCCCAGTATGGTCCATTAAGACATATGTTATTGGTCACATGAAAACAAATACTGTGATTGTAGATAACATCTGGCCACACTTTGCCAGTGTGGCTAATATATGTCACAACTTTTTTAAAGTATGGCTAAAGGTGTCAAATACATGTGTTTTTGGTCACATAACACAAAAATATGTGGCCATAGATCATATTTGGTCACACATTTCGAGTTGTGGCTAATATGTCGAATCGCTCAGGTCTATGAGCGCATCGGTGGGGACCGATGGAGAGTCCTTCACGTCACAATCGACACAGGGACCACTATCGTTCATGTTTTCACAAGAGGTTGAGATGCTTTCGGTATCGTCGATGTTGGTAGAATCCGAATGTGGCCTCAACAATTCTCCTTGATTGTTGTCTTGTGATGAATAACTTGTTTCCATCTCAAGCTCTAATTCTTTTAATTTTAGGAGAATTATTTCTTCGAGTCGACATAATTCTTCGGAAGTTATGTCGTCTGAAAGAGATGGTTGAGGGCATTCGGGCGAGAGATAGTGATCGTTTTTACTTTCGCCCATCTTAAGGTTATCAAAGGAAAACGATGGGTTTAAATAGTGGGGAGTGAAATTTAGAAAGTAACATTCTAAGTCTTTATGGAATCCACCACATATTTGACGCCACTCACCGTAAGAGGAGCGAAAGTAAAAATAATCAATATCACTCATATTTTTGTCAGAAATTACCAACCGTCAGGATCTTACGGTTCTGTTTTCAGCAACTGGAGGTTGGACACGGGGGTGTGTTCAGTGGGCACGGCCCCGTGGTCAGCTACTGTCTGACTTAAAACAGGATTGCCAGTAACGATGATTGGACACGGCCCCGTGTCTGGCTGAGCATGGCCTGTGCTGAAGTCTGCTGAAACTGAAAAATTAAGAAAATCCTAAAAAATAGAAAAATAAGTAAAAATAATTAGGCCGTTGATTCTAAACTTTCTTAAAATCCTTGTGTCCCCGGCAATGGCGCCAAAAACTTGGTGTGCGTCGGCGTGATATATTTTTATTGATATTTTAAGCCCATTTTACACATTAGTCAAGTTTTAAATTTATAAAACACGATATTCTACTAATACTAAACACACACTTGAGCAAGTGTACCTATCATGAGCGTAGTATAGTGTTGGTAAGATACCGAGGTCGTCCAAGGACACAAGAGCTTTTAGTACCGGTTTATCCTCAACGTCTAATCAATCTAAATTTTTAAGAAAATTTTTGAGATGTAATAAAAACTAAAAATGCAAAGAAAAATAAAAATAAAAACAGATAGACAAGATGAATCACTTGGATCCGACTCGCCTTTAATGTATCCTTTGATGATTTTCGCACTTTCGGACTTTTTAAGAGATTATCTTAGTTATAGTAGTAGACCCCTCTTTTGAAGGTGACGTTACCCTCAACCCAGTGGTTTGAGTCAGCAGGACACAATCCCAAAGGGTCGGAATATTGAAAGACAATTAAGTAAGTTATTAATGCGAAAAGTGGTAGGCCCATCTTTTGAAGGTGACGTTACCCTCGGCTAAGTGGTTTGAGTCAGCAAGGATACAATCCCAAGAAGCCGGTTTAATGTATTAATAGTAGCTTACATATGAGGGGTTCAAGCTATTCGCACCCCCGCCATCCAATACCAGTGGGTATTGAAGGAGGTCCTAGTAAGCTTGAACCAGGTCCTTGCAGGATCTATACACTGAACAAGGCAAGAACCTTACCAAACCATTCCCCTAACCCCCGACCAGGTAGTCAACATGCTTTTATATAGATCGTAAAAACATGAATGATACAATCTTTTACTTTATATAGATAGTAAAGTAACTTCAAGACACCACGGAAAAATGATAGGAAGAATTCACCTTCAACATAAGAAACTAGTTATTAAAGTCATTAATACAAAACCAAGTAAAAAGTGCCAAAAGATTAAAAATCAAAAGTAATACATAAAAGACTTGTCTTCACCAAGTGATGTAAGAGGCTTAACCAAACATGGCCTTTGATTGCCAAGAACCCTTACAATCAATCTTGGATCCCGAGACTGCTACACACTCTAAAGATGGATGATGGATGATGGTGGTGGGTGTTGGTGTTCTAGTGGTGGTGGAGTGGTGGCAAAGTGGGAGAGTAGTGGTTTGCCAAGGGATGCCTAACCAAACACCCCTATTTATAGCCTGTACAGAGCTCTGGCCACGGCCCCGTGTCCAGCGGGCACGCCCCTGTGGCCAGTCTTTTTCTCTTCCTTCATTAATTGCAAGTGTCAGCAGAGGGCCCCACACGGCCCCGTACCCGCTAGGCACGGCCCGTGGTTAACTTCGTATCTGTACTATCAAGATTTGGCAACATTCTACATATCTTTGCGTTGACCACGCCCCGACGTGGAAGCTTCTACAGGTTTGTCTTTTGTGCAGGTCCCTGACCACGGCCTGTGTTCAACTGGGCACGGCCCCGTGGTCAGTCTTCTGATTCTTTGTTTTTACTTTAGGGATGCTGCCGAGGGGTCGGACATGTCACGTTTATTCCTTCTTTTTGTATTTATATTGGTTTTTGCTGCTTATTTGCTCCTTTTGTTCGTTTAAGCTCATTTGGTCCTGTAAATTCAAAAGGAAGAAAGAAACACGTTTTTTCCAACATTAGTACTAAAAAAAGGTTGATTTTATGGCTCATTTGATTTAATTTATATGTTACATTTTGCACACATCACTCGGTCAGAAAATAATGAAAAGAGTACTATTAAATTTACTTGGATAGTGATTGACAGTTTCTTTATGCTAAAACTTTCTGTATAACTAGATGGTTGTTTATTTCTATAAAATATAGCTTAGTATATTCTGGTGCATATGACATTAAATGCATTGAGCCATAGATATATAGCTAGACTTAATTTGATTCAAATAGCACATAACGTTATATGATATGGTGGTGTTTTTTGGGTATTGGAACCATACTCGTACATTAATAGAAGACAACTCTCTCTCATAAAACTATTTTTCTCCATCCATCTTTCTTGAAAAATACTACTCCCTCTGTCCCATTAAAAGTGTTCTATTTTGAATTTTCAAAATCTTTATTTATAAACTTTGACTTTAATTATATATTTTGTGTTATATAAAACTTGATGAAAATTAACCCGATAAAACACTTGTAAAACACAATCAAATCATATAACTTTCATCAAGCATTATCTAACACAAACAAAATTATTTAAGGTCAAATTTTATAAATAAAGACTTTGAAAATTCAAAATAGGACACTTTTAATGGGACGGAGGGAGTAATATCAAAACGGTCTTGGGCTTATTTACGTTTTAGTTTAATTTTTGGGTCAAGAAAATATTATGTTTTTATTTTTGTTTGGGGCAGAGGCCATGTAAATATGTATTGGGTCGAACTATAAGTCCAAGTAGGGTTATGTATGTGTCACACTTGGGGAATAACTGTATAAGTGGTTATCATGAAAGCGAGTCAAACCGAGCCAATCCGGCTCGTTACGAGCTGCGCCTAGCTAGGCTCACTTTCTAACCGAGTCGATCCGGTTCGGCTCACTTTCAAACCGAGCTATATCGAGCGAGCTTTTTTCGAGCTAAATTTGAGCGAGGTCCGCGCAGTAGTTTTGAAAAAAGTACGACACGTATAATCTTTTTTTTTCGAAAAAAAATATGCTCGAATATACTCGAACGAAGGAAAAAAATGTGATCTTATAGTGCAATTTAAAAAAATAATAATAACATACGAAGAAGATATAAATTTTCAAAAGTTATAATTGTTTTTCCAATTTTGCCCCTCCTTTATTAAAAGTCTCATTCCCCCATTAATGAGGAGTTTTCAGTATTCTCCCTAACTAACTATAAGTTTTTAGTTGAATCCTCCTATACACACACACACACATATATATATATATATATATATATATAGGGGAAGGTTCATTGAGGAACACTAAAAAAGTGGGGAACAGTGGGGAACCGACTCAAACGAACTCCGATTCGACTCATTCCAGCGGCGTTGGAACCGGCTCGTCGAACCCTAACTAAGATCTCTTAACCCTGAACCCTAAATCCTAACTCCTAAACTCTAAACCCTAAAGCTAAAAAATAAGGCTAAAACCTAAGCTAAATCGTAAAATCTAAACTATAAACCCTAAAAGCTAAACCTAAAGCTAAACCCTAAAGCAAACCCTATAGCTAAACCCTAAACCCTAAAGCTAAACCCTAAACCCTAAGGCTAAACCCTAAAAGCCAAACCCTAATATATTTAGGGTTTAGGGGTTATGATTTAGGGTTAAGAGATCCTAGTTAGGGTTCGACGAGCCGGTTCCAACGCTGTTGGAATGAGTCCAATCGGAGTTCGTTTGAGTCGGTTCCCCACTGTTCCCCACTTTTTTAGTGTTCCCCAATGAACCTCACACTATATATATATATATATATATATATATATATATATATATATATATATATATATATATTAGCGGGGTGTTCACGCGACGCTGCAGGATACATGAAATTTTGGGTTTGTTGGGTTTAGAGTATCAACCGCCAGTGAAACCAAAATTAAGGTTAAGGGGATTTTAAAACTATCGTCATTGGTGGCCATTTGGCATGGAATAATGTTTTTTGAACTTTTTGTTAAAAACTGAAATCAAATCTAGATAAATACATTACAACTAAATGGGATAAATATATACCCGTTTAATGAAATAATATAATTTAACCCCATATAAAAGTATTAAGTCTTTGTAGTAATATATAAGATATGCATGGTTTGGTTGGTTTGTTTATTATCTTCAGCCGAAGGTGAAATCGAAGTCATTGGTCTTTTACTTAGAAGTACATGAAATTAAGGTATAAATACATATAATGATGTATAAATACATGAAATGGTTTGGTTTGGTTCGATTAATATGAAATACATGAAGTGAAGGCATTAAAGCTAGAAATACATGAAATATGAATGGTTCAATATGGTTGGATTAATTTTGATTAAACAATAGTACAAAAAAAAAAAAAAACAATAACTGATTTTTGGTTGATTAGTTTTCGGTTAATTGGTTTTTAGTTAATTTAGTTTTTGGTGATTTCAGTTCAATTTCGTATGTTTTCGATTCGGTTTTGGTTAACGATACAATTATTGCTGACCATAGACAACGTTAATCACGCAACTATTAATTTTTTTTAATTAAAAAAACTATAGCATTAATATACTCAAATTAAAGAGAATAAAAAGCTCTTTTTTGTGTTTTTTTTTAAATTGTTCACGTGTGAAAAAAGTTATATCTGTTTAAAAACCACATCAGTAGTTAGTTTTTTATAAAGGGATAAAGTGTAACTACTAATTAATTATGTATAATTTTATTAAAGACAAGAGAATTAATGTATAATTAGTATTTCAAAAACTAGTTTATCATCATTTTAAGTTGTATCTTATGCTATAAAACACAAAAAAAGTTATTAACTTTTGGGTATTATAAAATGCCCTTGTCTTATACATTATATATATATATATATATATATATCAAGTTTTATATTTTATTTTGTTTTAAAACTATTTTACTTGTATTGGTAAAAAGACTAAACAACTCTTATGTGACAAGACTTGACTAATAAATTTAACTCGGTTAGTGCTAAATGATATACGAGGCAATGTTTTTAATACGTAAAGGATGATTCTTGTAATATTAAAAGGTAATGAGCGTCTCTTGTAATTTGGTATAATTATAAAGAACGAAAAGTGTAATTTACCCTATACTTTAAGTTTAAAAGAAGCCACAACAAAATATATATTAAAAATACAGTATCTTTAAAGTTATAGGACCCCCAATCCTCTCCCCAAGGCCCCTTCCTTTCCGACTAGATTTCTTCCAACCAAACATTTTCATCCAGGAAAATCACAAAAAAGGACATTTGACCGGTCAAAATTATGAAAATGAACATGCTTCGTGTTTGTGGCTGCTAGGGCTGTCCAAACTGCTCGACGATCGAGGATCGCTCGACGATCGCTCGAAAAATGCCCGAAAAATGCTCGTTCGATTCCCGCCTAGTTTGTAAATGAGCCGCTCGGCTCGGTTCGATTTGAAAACGAGCCAAGCATGAGCAAAGGTCCGCTCGCTCGTCGATCGCTCGGTTTCGCTCGAATTATTTTTATTAAATAATTAATATATACATATATATATATATATATTATAGATTTTAAAGATATATATATACATATATATATATATATAGTTATATAGATAAGTAGCCCAAGAAAAATTAAAAGCCCAAGAAATATACTAGCCCAACTTAATACCAAAACCTAACTCTAAATCCCTAATTCCTAAAACAATCACACAATCCGATTGTTCGATGCATATCGCTGCCACACAATCACATATCGCTGCCACAATCACATATTCACAAACACCTCGCTCGTTGCTGCTCAACTGAAAAAATGGAATCTCGCTGCTGTAATTGATGAATCGGGAGAAAATCTGGTGAGATATCTGGACAATGTTGATGTAATTTCAAGAATCATATCTATCACTGATTTTGTTTAAATTTCCCATTCTTCTTCTTTCAGTGTGCCATCGTTCCTGTAGATTGCGTCTCAAATCAGCTACCGTATCCTTCCATTTTCACTTTACGCTTATCCACAGGTCCATCCTCATGTGTATTCTCTTAATTAAATATCCTATTATTCGAATTTCCCCACGAATTAGGGCTATTCGATTAACCCTAGGGTCATTGTAAGTTAAAGAGTATGCTGCTGCTGTTTGTTGAAATAAATTGGTCTAACTCATGAAATTCAACTTCTGTTTATGTGAAATTGATTATAATGTGCATATTTTTACAGGGAGCAGAAAGCTCAAGGTTTCTAGGTTGCAGGCCAGATTTTGGGAATCCATTTTGTCCGGGTAAGTATTTTTTAACAGGAGGAGTTGGTTGTTAGTCGGTAATTAAGATAATTGCATAATCTGAATTTAGAAATAGTAATCGCTCGCTACTTTCATGATTGTGTAGTTATAAGTTATCTCTAAATAGTGTATGTGTAGTTCAGCAGAGGATCCAAATAACTTATGTTTTTTTAATTTGTAGCAAGCTGCAAGAGATGAATAAAAATTGGAAATTGATGTGTTGACTCCAGACGGGTCTTATAATAAATGAAAGGTATTTTTATAATTAACAAACCATAAAAGTTATGTAGTGTGTATAACTTAATGGTTTTGTTTAATGCTTGTGTTTATAGGTTATATATGTTGATTTGAAGTTGAATTTTATGGTTGGAGATGATCAAGCTTAAAGAAGAAGTTTATGGCTTTTGAGCTAAATGACAATTTGTATTTCGCACTTTATTTTGTGCTTCTTGATATTGTTAAGAACATTTTTAGAATCATGATTTTAATTATGTATTGCTTTTGTTAGTAAGGTGTTGGACATGTTTTAATTAAGTTAAGATTTGTTTTTGTTGAATGCATCCTTATAATAGTCTTGATTTCAGTTTTTTTTTGTTTTGCTACACATGTTTTAATTTCGGTGTTGAGAAAAACCGAGCGAAAACGATCCGCTCGATTCAAATTCAATCCGATCATGAGCATCACTTTTGTGCTCGGTTTTGCAAATTCGATCGGATCGGTTGTAATTCAATCCGACCACGAGCAGACCCTCGATCGGATCAGATCGGTTGATGAACACCTGTCACACCCCGAATTTCCACGTGTTACCGGTGGGCCCGGTAGGGGAGTATCGTGACGTGGTTGGCAACATAATAGTCAAACAACACAATATTTAAATGCACAGCGGAAGCAAAGTATAGATTCATTTCAACCAAACGATATTGTAATATTAAGTATCACAAGTAGTCGAATATAAATCCACAGGTAGATCAAAATAAAAAGGAAACAGTCTATGACATCCAAGCTTGCGAGACTTATTGTGGATGCTAGGAGACAAGCCAGCCTATTACGCGTAGTACCTGCACTTAACCTTTCTAAGAAAAATACGTCAGTTTACATTGGTAAATACAATCAACCGATTCATTTTGAAAAGAGTTTAAGAAAATGCATTTAAGGCACAAGGCACAAATAATATTTTATAACTTGGGTTACTTATTTAATTATATAAACTTGTAAAGGATTTACATGTTCCTTATGCGTTCAGTAGCCCGGATCGAGTCGGGTTAAAGATCAATAGACACACCACTTTATTTAATGAGACACTGACAGGTGTACGCCTACACCTGAGTGCTAAGGTCGTGGCCATTTCGTAAAATGATGCCAGGGATATCCGGGACACGGTCATTAACCCCCAAAGGCTTTAAGCAAACAAAACAATTTAAACGAAACATCTCAATACTTTAACCATCATACAATTAAAGATTCAATGTCCGACCAAGAGGTATTTTATATACCGTACCCCAAGCCCGTATAGGGAAATAAGTTAAAAGTATTTACCTGAGCAAGTATAAATCAAAATCAGCGAGTGCAAGTATCTTTTACTGGTTCTCCTAATCTGGAACGAAGGTTTATAATAACCTATTAGAATCCTAACGGGTCTTTAGTTAAGCTTAAGCTTAGACCGGTTAGTTTTAAAGATACGGTTCGTACGCACGATTAAGCGAAGACCGGATAGAATGTGATTTAGACCCAACAAGTTTGAAGACTTGCTTAATATGGTTATATTATACACATTCTGGATTTTGAGATAAAACCGATAAGGTTTGACCCGTTTCGGCTAATTTATGTAAACTAGTTACATAAACCGAACCGAACGCGTATGAAGCGTAACGGGTAACCATAAGAGTCCTAAATAGGTTTCCTAATTTAACATGCCTTAAATATGTTGTGATATCAGTAGGATACTTTCCGTTATGCCCAAAACGAGTTTAATCTCATATTAAGCCCCGTAGGGGTATTTTGGTCATTTTAAAGATTATAAAAGGAATTAATTTATCTTCTGTGATCCGGGTCTGATTAAATCAGTAAAATGTTTTATTTTAACAAGTTATAACATTTGGTTATAAGTCTTATATGCCAAAATAGTTTTAAACCCTAACTACGCGTATAATACGCGTATAAAGCCGTTTTAAGCGACGTACGGGTTAAAATAGGATTCTGAGTTTCCTGATCAGTTAAACAGGTTCAAAACACTCCATTTAATATTTAAAATCAGTAGCAATTGGATTGGCATCAAAAGGATTTGTAAAACTCATTTTATGGCCGAAAAGGGCATATTCGGTATTTACCGAATTAAGGCGATAATCCTAGCTTATGATCAGTTTAAAAATAATTAAAAATCTTCAAAAATCCCAAAATATTATATTACATCAGTGGGTAAAAGGTTTGGTGTCAAAAATGGGGTTTAGATAGGCTTTACGCTAATGACGCCGATTAATTACTAAGAAGCGTTATAATTACGTCATTAAGCATATCTCCTAATCTAGACCTCCGACTGATGTAAAAATTTACAGACATGTTTAATAATCAGTAACTAAGATTATTTTACTTTCATATTTCCAAAATTCTTGTTTTATGGTCATAAGGGCATTACGGTCAATATTTAGGCGATTAACGGAAACGTCAGACAATTAAGGATTTATGTGGTATAAACGCAGAGGGTAATACACACATGTAACTAGGTCCTAATGGAACTTTAAGGCATGTCTAAACCTATCAAAACCGGGTCAGAACTGGAGTCAAAGCAAAAGTCAAACTTTTGCGTCTTTCGGTTCTGAATCGGTTCAAAACAGAAAGTTGTCGAATCAAACAAGCGTAGACAAGTTTTTATACTTATTATCAGGTTATAAGAATGATAAAATAGGTGATACTCCTTTTACATCGTTAATCATGCGTTAAATCGAAAATAACACTTCTGTTGACTTTTTCTAATTACCATTGACTCGACAATCGACCTAGTTAGGATTGGAATCAGTGGGTGCCCTTTTAAGGGTTTAAAGCCCACATGATTACCAACTTATAACAACTTTCGATTCGACAAAACCCTGAACCGTTTGTGTTTTATCGCCAAGTCAAACCGTAGTTACGACGGTTTGATTTCTAGGCTATAAACTAAGCATAACTGAAATAGAGAAGATTAAGCATACTTACACAAGTCTAATGATCGATTTAGGATGCTTGAGAATGGTCCTTATGCTCCAGAAACGTTCAGATGATGAATGGGAATGGATGAACACAAAGTTGACAAAATGAGGCCTTATCTAGTGTTTGTAATCACCTTAGATTGTTGCCAAGCAAGTCTAGGATGATCCAAGATGTGAACATGTGTCTTCTATAGGCTATAAACCACTTTAGGCAGCCCATAGAATCAAAATCCTGAGGTTTAAGTCGGTTAGAAGGCTGGAACAGCCACCTGTGAGTTTTTTCTGCATCTGGCAGTCTCAGGCGGCCCGCTTGAGATTTTGTTATATCGTAGGCGGGTCGCATGGCCCTTCTGATCAGGTTAAACATGTTTTCTTGTATTGCACTTTGGTCCTTGGTCCCCCGAAAGGTCGTTTTCACTACAATTCTTGCATTATGAGGCTTCAATATTGACATATGGGGGCTTTAGGGCTTATACCATCTTTGTTAAGTCCTCGGGTAACTTTGTGATCACCCGAAAAGCCCTAAATTTCAATGTTATCGATTCTAACCCTCACACACGAATTTTATCACAACTTTCTCATACGGTAACGAAACTTGGTGAAATTTTTATGGTACATTCTAGTGAGCATAATTAATCGTTACAAGGCTTCGGGTTTGCTAAAAGGTCACTCAGAGGTATATCTTAAACATGTTGACACATTTAACCCCTGTAGTTTGTAATCTCTCACTTTCTTTCACAATTCGCTTCGTATGATCCATGATCCATTCGTTTAAGGTTATAAACATCATGTAGGGTTATTGTAAAGTATATTTATTCATTGTTGACACTTTGAACCCTTATATTTACACAATTTCATTGTTTGTCAATTTTAGTCCTTCAGGAACATTCTTTCACACGTTCAAAGATTATGACACGTGTCAAGACATTATAGGACGTAAATTTTCGAGGTGTTACAACACCCCTAGTGGTTGCCTCAATCTTTAGAGATTGCGTCTGTGGTTGTCTCATAAATTACTAGCGAATAAGAAGTTGACACATGTCATCATTCTTAGACTTTTTTTTTACTTTTCCACACAATTTTTAAACAAACATAACTTTTTCATAGGTTCATATTTTTTTTTTTAAGTTTACACTAAATTAAAGAAAATTTTATTATCTTTAATTTGATGTATTTTTTATAAAAAAAATTAATATCATATGAAAAAGTTATGATTTTTTAAAAATCGTGGTGGAAAGGTAAAAAAGTAGGCACGGAAACCTCTAGCGCATTCTCTGACCCAACGTTTGAGTATAATTTAGTGTGTTTTTATATAAAAAATATACATATACTATCATATGAAAAAATTATGACCGTTTAAAGGTGAAAAAGTAAAAAGTAGGCACAGAAACCCATGGTGCATTCTCTGATCCAAAGACGCAAACTTTTAGTGGCAGACACTAACTTGCATTTATTTCCGTGTTTGTGTCTCGCGAGGCACAGACACGATGTTTATTTTCCTAAAGTTGATTGATCAATTTCATGATTTTTCCTTTTCAGCCACCTAACTGCCTTACCCCAATTCCCACTCGTCCCTGTTTTTTCAGCCAGGCACCACCTTCTCTCCGGGTTTTTTTTTCTAAAGCTACAGTGGCTTTTGCGGACAGTGGGCTAAGTGAATCGCAAGGACCGCATGAGATGACCTGAGACCTGATCATAAACATCCAGTGGACTTTTGCGTGTTTCGACATCCACTCTAGCTAGTAAACAATGGGGACATAACCTTTATATAACGAAATTTAAAAATTCATAATATGTCAGACACAAGGACATCAGTGTATTTAACTCTATAGAAAGAAATCGCTTTCGAAAGGACAGAGATGCATCCCTATTCATAGACGACTTTTGACTTTCTTCAAGTAAACGTTATTTGTCCCATGTTTATATTTTTGGCCTCGTTGTTTAGCCGACACCCACATACGCATTCTATATTCTACATCATGTACACCATCGAATCCTGGCCATTAATTTACACTTGTGTATCGATAATCAAGGGTTAGGATTAGTTCATTAGTGTTCACTATCAAGTGGGTTGTTCACAAATTATATATATATATATATATATATATATATACACATATGTATATGTATATGGGAAAGTTTAAGAGAAAACTCATTTTATTGTGAAAACTCGAAAACTTCAAAAAGAAACTTTAAACACACAACAAAAAGTATTTTTTTTAACATTTTTGGCTGTAAATCTACCATTTATGACATAAAAAAGAGTTTTCAAATATTTTTTTAAATAAATTAGTATTACACATGTGCAACACTACGAAAAACCTAAACCCGCCAAAACCCCACCCCTAAAAACTAAAAGGTAAATTAAACCCAAAACCTAAACTTTAAGGCTAAGTAGTATTACATATATGCAATACTAATAGAGCTGTTCATGAGCCAAGCTAGAGCAAGCTCGGGTTCGGATCGGATTCGAAACCGAGCTGAAACTCAAAGCCCGGGCTCGGCTTGATTTTAAACCGAGCTGGCTCGGTTTGGCTCGATTTAAAAATAAAAATTAGTACATAGGTCTAAAAATTAAGTGGTCTAAAATATTATTTAATATTTCAAAAGAAGGTATGCAAAATAAGTTTAACCTAATACATCACAAAGCAAAATTTCAACGAAATACAATATCAGTTTATTAGCATGGTAATCAACCTTCAAATAAGCTATGCATATCAAATTACAAGCCTAAATACATGTAAAGAATAATCAGTTTTTTTGTAATATATTATAATGTATATAAAAATAAATTATATTATAAGTAAAATGATGCGAGCTAAGCGTAGCCGAGCTACCAAGTGAGTCAAACCGAGCCAATCTGGCTTGTTACGAGCTGCGTCGAGCTAGGCTCACTTTCTAACCGAACCGAGCCGGTTCATCTCACTTTCAAACCGAGCTAAATCGAGTGAGCTTTTTACGAGCTAAATCTGAACGAGCTCCGAGCCACGAACTTTTTTGACAACCCTAAATACTATAATAGTAGTGTAGTATTGAAAAAAAGTACGGCACGTATAATCTCTTTTTACGAAAAAAATATGCTCGAATATACTCGAACGAAAAAAAAAAATTGTGACCTTATAGTGCAATTTAAAAAAATAATAATAACATACCAAGAAGATATAAATGTTGAAAAGTTATATTTTTTTTCCAATTTTACCCCTCCTTTATTAAAAGTCTCATTCCCTCATTAATGAGGAATATTCAGTATTCTTGTCACACCCCAACTGATGGCGGAATCATCGGGGCGCGGCACTAGGCGAATCAGATTGCTCAAGAGAATCCATAACAACTATATTGCGATAATATTTAATACATTCGTTATCCCATACTAACAAATAATACAATCACATAAGTTATCACAGATTTCTTGTCCTCTTGAACAATACAAATCCGACAACCTAGATTTTAATTGAGTATCTAGACTTCCTAGCTTGATTTGATATAGTCTGCGATCTAACCTGCAACATACGTTAAAATATTTGTCAATGCAAAAGTATTGGCGAGTATACAGGTTTGATATGTATAGCGTAATAGATTAAAATGTGTAGCGAATTTCCACATGCATAAACGTAACACACGACATATATACTCACAAAGCTGATACTACCAACTAAGTCCTCGATGCTCGAATATGCGATGGCAAACTAGACCTCGTCGGGCGCAATAGTACTATACTAGCCGTGGTGGGACGTCGCGAGTATAAGCCCTAGCACATATGCAACTAGCATCACGTATTTCTATGCATAACAGTTATTCGCAAGTGATAATTCGATTGGTTGAATAATTCGTTTAATAAGTTCGGTTTGTTAGAAACGTATGTTACACCCAAAATGCGATTAAAAAGGGGTCAAGTATACTCACAGTGCGTAATTGGCAAGTAAACACAACTTGATTAGATTGGTTGAGAGTGCGTCTGAGTTAGCCTGATCATGGAATGGTAGCGTGAGTGATGAATGGCGCGTTAAACGGTGAAAGGTCAAACAAGTGACTAGTGGCTATCCGATCGGATGGCAATCCGGTCGGATGGTTACTCGTTTGGGGATAACCATTGACTAGTGACTATCCGGTCGGATGATCACTCGTTTGGATGGTGATTGACTAGTGGCTATCCGGTCGGATGGCAGTCCGGTCGGATGGTCACTCGTTCTGTTTGACACTTTGTGTGGACCAGGTTGGACTGTCACTCGGTCGGATGGAAATCCGGTCGAGTGGCATTTTGTTTGGAAACTGATGAACTTGAAAGTTGAGTGTTTGAAAGTCCCAAGTGCAATCCGACCGGATGACGGCTCGGTCGGGTGGCAATCCGTTCCGACGTCCTGATCGTCTTGAACTTGATGGTTTTTGAAAAGAATATTGGTAATTTTGACCGAAACGGCGTGATATCGTGCTAACCAACTGAAATTTCATCAAGTCCGACCCGTTCTAACAGGCGGGAACCACCCCGTTCCATCAGATCTAGTCGTCCTTGACGGTTTCCCAGGTTTAACCCCGAAATCGCATAACTCTTTGATTAGATAACATCGATTTGAACGAGATTGTGTAAAAACATGTGGAAATCACTCAGATCCGAGCTGTTCATGGTGGGATGAGGTCACACTTTGAAGTTCATATGAACTCTTGATGACATCATCCTAGAACACCTCAAATCATTAGATTTCACGGTTAAAAGTTGAGATTTGAAAGACAGAAAGGTGTAGAATCGGGTGTAGATCATAGAAGTACAAGATTTAGGTTGAGATCTTACCGGAATCGCGAGGAATCCAGAGAAAATAGGTCCAAGAGAGTCTGGTCAAGTGAGGGCTGTCACATCACTGTTCAAGTGATGTGACAAGTGCTATTTATAGGCAAGGGAAGAGAAAGGAGGTTGAATGATGTGCAGGGTCGGATGGCCACTCCGGCGCGGTGAGTTTCTCCGTTTTCGATCGTTTCGATAGTTTTTGGAGCACGTGCTTTCCATAGTTAATTTATACTATTATTGTATATGTATATATATCACTAGGGGTCGTATTTACGTATCCCTATACTAAAGTTTCGATATATCAGTCGGTTTCCATTTCGAGTATGCGATTATTAGCGACGTTTCACGGCCATCAAGGAGGGTAGTATAGGTCCTTTCTTGGTGTCAGCGTGAACGTTATTGTGTGTTGTGCCACAATGACTGACGGGGTACCACTCACTCGTATTGTCATCATCGTCACGACGACTGGAGCTATAGCACTCACCCGAGAGTCTTTGTTAGCGTTAATTGTCTGCGTTTCGACACATCACGGCCACCGAGGAGGGTAGAATAGGTCCTCACTCAATGTCATCGTGAGTGTTAGTGTTTGCGATGTGATGTAGTGATAATGTATTGCGAAAATATGCGATTATCCTTCGAATAGCGATGTATGCGGTATAGTTACATTATGATCCGAATCTCCGATGCTATGCGGTATAGTTGCATTTATTTCTGTGTTTGCGTCTCCTAGGGGCAGACACGATGTTTATTTACATAAAGTTGATTGATCAAAGGTCATTTTCATGATTTTTTGTTTTCAGCCACCTAACGACGGGTTTTTCTTTTTTTTTTTCTAAAGCTACAGTAGTGGGCTTTTGCGTGTTTCGACATCCACTCTAGCTAGTAAACAATGGGGACAAAACCTTTATACAATGAAATTTAAAAATTCATAATATGTCAGACACAAGCACATCAGTGTATTTAACTCTATAGAAAGAAATTGCTTTCGAAAGGACAGAGATGCATC
>JARYGA010057705.1:0-42897 GCA_030545235.1 Helianthus tuberosus
GGACCCCACAATCTCAACATATCCCTTCATTATGTAATACACTATCTCAAGTAATGCCTTTAAACTTTTATCAACTGTGATTTGTGTGAAAATAAAACAGAATGTTTAAACATTAACAATCAGGTTGATCTTTCGATACACAGAGAAAATCCAATGTTTAAACAAAACATGAAATAAAAACAAGATGAAATTGTATAGATCTTAACCACCAGTTCGATATTCTCGTATACGCAGAGGTGATCCAAGATTTAAAAGAAACATAAAGTAAAATAAAGCAGAAATGTTTAGGCACTAACATCCAGTTCGATACTTTCATCTATGCAGAGGATGTCCAATGCTTAAACAAAATAAAGAAGTAAAAAAAGTTAAATCTTTTTCAAATGAAAACACAATCACAGTGACTTTTTCAGTATGTTGTAAAAGTTTACAAACTAACCGGTTTTTATGCTTTTCAGCTTTCAGGGAATACCGAGTAGGTACACACTCACGAAGGACAAAACTAAGTACTATGCTTTTAATCGCATTTCCCACTAGAGCTAGGCTTTTCTATTTAAGTTTGTATCGTTATCGCAAAACTACTAGTCTAGTTGAGCCTACCGACACATCTTTAGTAAGATTGTTTAATTATTTTAAACATTACAATTCTTTAGCATGCACTCACTAATATACTATCATTTCCTCTTTTCGCAACAAGTAATCTCATTTTCGGTTTTCAATGTTTTTGACATTTTTAATTTTTGATGTTTTTGGCTTTCTGAAATTTTTTATCTATTTGAAATGATGTTTTTCAATTTGACAGAAATTTTGACATTTTGAAAAAAAATTTCTCCCCCTCAAATTGAAAACATCTTTTCGAAATCGAAAATACAATTCTTCCATGTTAACCAAACAATGATTTTTATGAATGTCAACGTGAGACTATCATTTTGTTTGTGTGGAAATCAAACTTTTCTTCAAATTCTGCACGAACAACACTGCTTCTCAATAGACGTTTGCTTGAAGTCTGGTTGTCCTACACATGCAAATGAACTATAATTAGTTTTGAATTGGAACCCAATCCATAACGGATTTAGGTTGTCCAAATTCATCAACACATGAAACAACAGTCCATTCACAATCTCTTCTATCGTCGAACAGTTTCGAAATTTCCACAGGAGTAGAAACTTCATCTGGAACTTTAGTTTTCCAAACTTGTTTTAGTTTCGCAACTATTTATTGAATAACTTTCTTCTCCAATGTTCTCTCTTTTGTCCTCAGATTTGTATCTGATGATCGCGTTTTACTTGACGGGTCACTCTTAATTGAGTAAAACGAATCTTCAGAACTGTTATCTGACTCATCGGTTGTATTCAAGGAAAAAAAATCTTCTTTAAATAATCTCTAGCTCTCTTTCTCTTCTTTCTCAATCTGTCTTTCTGCCCTTGTGATAATTTGACTTTTTGATCTTTGGGCTTTTCTTCATCTTTCTCAGCTTTCTTTTCTTCTTTCTTCTTCTTAGCCTTCTCGTGAGATTTATCCGACGATCTTCTCTTTGATCTTATTGTAAAATCTGTGGCAACATGACCTTTGCTTTGACAATTGTAGCATCGTCTCATCTCAAATATCTTTCTCTGGCAGTTAACAGCAATGCGTCCGCTAAATCCACAATTGTAACACACTCTTTTATCGTACCATTCTCCTCTTTCAGACAAAACATTCAAATCATAACGTTGATTTGATGTGTAATAGTCATCATCATTCCATCTGCTATAATCTTGATCTGACTTTGAGCACTGTGGTCAAACCTACACCACTTATTACTAACTTTTTGTGAGTTTTTATTTTCAATTTTTTGTGAATTTTTGTTTTTATAATGATTGAATGATTGAACTGATGATCTTTTATTATGACTTTGAATATTTTTAGTATTTTTATCGATTTTATTTTGTTTTTGTTCCTCAATTTGCTTAGAAGTTGAACATTCACCTTTTTCAGGAAATGGTGGAATTGTTTATTTCTATTTTTCTTTTAATTGCAAAAATATTTCTTGTTTTTTTTTTATCATTTTTCATCATCACAATCTTCAATTATGACATTATCATAATTTGTGACATCTTCACTTATTGGAATTTCAATTGAGAGATTTTTGTTTTTAGTATTCTCATATACAACCGTTTTTTATTTACCATTTCCTGACGGTTTATATCCAAGACCACGTTTACAATAGTCATATTCATCCTCCCCAGTTTCTTTGTTTTTCTTGATCGGTTTTGGTACCACCTGATCTAGCTTTAAAGACAATACAAAATACCTTTCGATTTCTTCTCTAAATCCTCAATTTTATTGTTATTAGTCTCAACATCTTGTTCAAGCTGTGTTATTTTCTCAAGATGCGAGTTTATTGTAATTTGTTTTTCAAAATCATTTTTATTTAAAATCAATTTTTCATTTTCTAAAATTTTTATTCAATTTTTCAAATCATTTTCTAATTTTTTAAAATTTGAGTTAAATTTTTATTTTCTAATGTCAAACTCTCCGCACTTTTCAAAAGTTTGACATTTTCCAATCTAGATTTTTCACACTTTAAGCACACTGGTTCCGAACATGAAGCCTCATATAAATTTGTTCGATTCTTGACATCACTATTATCCTCCACTTTCTTTTTTTCTCCAACTTTAACCTCAAAGCTTTCTTCTTTTCAACTTCTAGTATATTTGATTCAATCTTATCTACAAAATCAAACTAATTATAAAAATACGAATCATTTCTTATTTTTTTTTCTAACACTTCATCCCAATCTGAAGATAATCACTATGTTAATTTCCTATTCTACGATTCAGGGGATTTATAGACCCCTTATTTATTCATTTCAAAAAACAATTTTCTTTATCTATCCAACCCTACTTCAATCGTTTCATCTTCTTTGATTTTAAAATTTTCAAATCTATCTTTTATGCTCTCTTTGATTTTATACTTTTAGTACTCACTTTCCGACATTTTAAAATTTTTAACAAAAAAAATTTCGTGCGGATGTAACTTTTCAAATGTATAAAATTCCTTTGTGCGGATGAAAAATCAAAGCAATGTACCTTCGTGCAGATATAATGATTCTTGCGAATGGAAATTTTTTAAAACAAAGCAATTTTAGTTCCGTGCGGACGTGACTAGTTCGTGCAGATGAGCTTTAGTACGTGCAAACTGGTACTTCCGAAAGAGGTGAAAAATCTAGTTTTTCTCATTTTTTTGAAATTTTTGGCATGAAAACATTTGAATTTTAAGCTAATTTTCAATATGTTGTTCAAAATTGAGTTTTTTGCAACCCTTGAAAAAATCAGTCCAATTTGACCGTGAAAAATATGAGAAAAACAAGAAAAATGTGTAGAAAGAAGATTCTATGTGTCAAAGTCTTGGTTTCATTAGATATCAGCCTCCTGCTCTGATACCACTTGTAGGTCCGATTTGGTCTGATTTCGACGTTCTATACCTTTCCCATGTTAAGTGTTGTGCAAATTAACACTCCTAGGATAATTTCGGCAGCACTTCGTTGCAAAGGAAACATATCTCTCAGAGAAAACTGGTCTTAGTGCAAAAGTGTTTTGTGCGAATGAGATTCTCTTCGTATGAATGGCTATTTATATGGTACCTTACATCCGTATGAAATAAATTCCTTTCGTGCGAACTAAATTTTCATTCGTGCGAAGTGAAACCCTTTTGTGCGAAAGTAATTTCAACTTCTCAACTTTTTCAAATTTTCAAACATTTTACCAGTTTTAACAACCCACTTAGTTAACCAAGTCCAAGTTAATGACCTTGGTTACCTGACTTGGCTGCCATGTCCAAGTTAATGACCTTGGTTGAACACCTTGAGAAAAAAAAACTGATCTTTTCTGTCAATTTCAAGTTTCAAGTTAATGAACTTGTGTTCGTTTCAAAATATTTTCCCATTTCAGATTAAGCTCACAACCTGTAGTTCTCAGGACTTGTTCAGCATCTTCAGATTTTGAAAATCATCATTCCATCGTTGGTTTTCGAAAATAAGAAGAAACAAAATCTTTTTGTATTTTCAAAAATTTATGCTATAACACACTGAAACTCTTTTTGGTTGTTTTCTGAAATGAAATAACTATGTACAAACATATTTACATACATATTTTTTCTGAGTTTGTGTAAAAGGATCATATCAGTTTTTGAGACAAATCACCAACACCGTTGATCTGATTAAACTTTAAGTCTTAAATGAGTTCACTTAGATTGTCAGTATGTTTGTCCTCTTAAATCTCTACACAAAGTTCAATTGTTCAAGATATGGTAATTAGATGTCTTAGAACTTGACTTAACAGTGTTTCCCACCTCAGAATATACTCTCAGATGACGGGGGTAGCTCAGATCTCACAAACTGACTAAAACACGTGTTAGCTTAAAAGGTTAAAGGGTTGAAAGCTTCATAACCCTGGAACTATGGTGAACAGCAAAAAGAACGTGCACAGTAACATGTCACTTCACTGATTGCCTGACCACTCTCCCAGCCGCAAAAGCAGAGCACATGCACAAGAAGTTCTCTTTTACCCGCAGGTCCAAACCTTTCAACCCCCAAATGGGTAAGTCTCCCACTGCAAACCAAGTTCACTAGTCTAAGGTTTCCCCTTTGAGAAACCTCATCCCTTATAAGAAGCAGACCATGGTCAACACAAAGATCATTCTAGAATCGGTAGAAGTGGCACCAACTCTCCGATTCTTCTTCTTTTCTCCCTTAGGAACTTTCTCTATGCACATTTATATTCTTCACTTCAAAAAATACATCACCTTCCTTCACGACATACTCAGCTGGTTTCTTATCAGCTTGAAATAAAAGGAAGAACAATAAAAATACTCGTGAACCTCTCTCCACGTCTTACAAACGGGGGGGGGGGGGGGACCCCACGACCTACGTTAGGCAAATCGAAACCCTTCAAGCCTTTTTTCCTAACCTGACTAATCGCTATCCTTGGTCTTGTATTTGTTGCATCAACAAGTTGGCACCCACCATGGGGCTACGCCACTTATTTTCTTCAACAGACCTAGTAGTGTAGCTGCATTCTCTCAAAAATCATCATGTCGGAAAATGAATCTCCGGGAGAGGTAAACCAAGTCCCACGTACCTCTACCCCTAACACTAGCCAAACTCATTTGGCTATACCAACCTCTTTCTCAACACCGGGAAGCACTCCAACTGGAGCAACATACCCCGAGTTCCTCACTATCCAAATTCTGACACCGTCTCGTTCAGGAGTGCCGTCTCCTAACGTTGGTGCTTCTAACACCCCCTCACGTATTGACCTTACCCCTGAAGGGGTCACTAATAACTTCTTAGAATTAAGGTCTCTCCTTAATCAACACGTGAGCAAGGAAAGAGACAAAGGAGTGAGGATTCGTCTGGATTATGACGAGCCAGAACCATCGCTATCTCCTGGGCCTCCCACTCTTCCTTTTACAAGCTCACAACCAACCGTGTCCAGGAATGAGGCTGGTCCCAGCAATCCTCCTCCAAATCCTAATCCATATCTATACACGAGGTCAGATCCAACTCCTTTTCCCCTCTTTTCTTCCCAACCAGTTGCAACCGGTGCTCCCTTGGGGCACGAGCTGACTTTGGACCAGCTCCTACAATCTCCTGTTGCAAGCCTTCCACCCCCGGCGACAACTACATGGGAACAAGCCTTGTCTGTGCTCCCTTTGGCACGAAGTGCCGTCATGAGCACACCTTTAAGGGTAAACTGCCCAGTTGTACCTAGAACCCTTCAAGGCTTCAACCTTATGCCTCAAATGATGGCTCAGATGATGGCAAGCTTCCCTTGGCAACACTTTGTTAATCAAGTGCTGGCCACCTAAGGGAACAACAACAACACAGGTGCGAGGGTGGAAGAGGATTTGGCCAAGCCATATAAACCAAACAATTTGCCATACTTCTCCCAGCAAATCGCTGATTATGATTTCCAAACAAAGATCAAGATGCCATCCCATATCAAAACATATGACGGAACTGAAGATCCAGAGGATCACCTCCAGATCTTTACTGGTGCTGGTAGGATCGAGAAATGGTCTAACGTTGAATGATGCCTCATGTTCATGCAAACCCTCGTTGGATCAGCCAGAATATGGTTCAATGACCTGCCTTCCAGAAGCGTTCGAAGCTTCGATGACCTTAGCAAAGGGTTCCCGACCAACTTCTCACAGCAAAAGCGGTACGTTAAAGATGCCATGGTGATTTTCCATATAAAACAAAGAGATGATGAAAGCCTTCGAGAGTTCATAGAAAGGTAAAAAAAGAAGGTCTAAAGTATGTGGGGGCAGATGAAAAGATGAGAGTGGCCGGTTTTATGAACGCCATCACCTCCAAATACCTTACAAGGGATTTCAATAAGTCCCTACCAAAGACCTTGGAAGAAGCTCTCGAAAGGGCCGAAGCCCACATTAGAGGAGAGGAGGCTGTAGACATAAAGGAGTAGAGAAAAAGGGGATCTAGCTGGCGAGGCAACAACCCCGCTAGAAAGAAGGGGAATTTCCATTCTTATGACAGACGTCAAAGGAGCTCAGAGCAACGAAGACCTGAAGGTTGGAACCCTCAAAGCAGGGAGAAGACCGTAAACTTTACAGCTCTTACAAAAACCCATAGGAGATCCTTGCTACAAAGGAAGTGAAACAAAGCTTCCGACCTCCTAGACCTCTCCCAAAAAGTAAAAGGAATGAAAATTCCACCAAGTTCTGTGAATTTCATGAGGAGAAGGGTCACCATACTAACGATTGCTTTCAACTCAAAAAGAGGATTGAGGAGGCCGTTAAGTCTGGAGAGCTTGCCCACTTGGTGAAGGGGGTAAGGAACAAGATAGCCGAAGGAAAGGGCAAGGAGGTTAACATGGTGGATTTCGATGGACAGGTTCGCCACAAGCGGCAACGGTTGGAAGCTTGGGAGCTTCAGTGTGTCTGCTTCTCACCATCAGAAAGGGACCCACTCTCAAGCCTTCTTGTGGTCGAAGCAACTGTGGGTACACTGAAGACAAGCAAAGCCTACATAGACATTGGTGCAGCTACTGAAATCATGTTTGAAAAGTTCTTCAATCGTTTGAGTAATGAGGAACGTTCGAAGCTTCAACCATCCGAAACCTCTATAAAAGGTATTGTCGACATACCCCTCAAGCCTTTAGGGCAACTAACCCTTGATGTCTGTTTCAGTGAAGGCAAGATGGAATGGGTCCAACCTCTCACCTTCGTGGTTATCAATATACCTTCCAACTATGATGTCATCATAAGAAGGCCAGGGTAGTGTGCATTCTATATGGCTGTTTCAGTTGGTCATGGCATGGTAAAGTTCCCTACCGAGAGAGGGATTGCAACCCTTCAACCCACTCAAGAGGCCTACATGGTTGAAGGGGAAAGCTCAAAGAATGAAAACGACAAGCAAGGGCTGATCATAAACCCTAAATATCCTGAACAAAGGATAAGGGTTAATACAAGCATTTCTCAAGAAACCCTCTCGTACCTTGAAAAGCTGCTAGTACACTATAGCGATGTCTTTGCTTGGTGCCCGGAAGACATGACGGGTATCCCTCTAAGCATTGCTGAACATGAGCTGAAGATACCACCCGATGTCAAGCCTGTTGTCTAAAAGAAACGAAGTCTAGCACCCGAAAGAAGCTTGGCAACATGCCAAGAAATGGAAAAGCTTGTCTTCGCTGGGATTCTCCGAGAAGTCAAGTATCAATCCTGGGTTGCAAACCCAGTCATGGTTCAAAAACCCGACAACTCCTGGAGAATGTGCATCGACTTCAAGGACATGAACAAGGCTTGCCCCAAAGATTGTTACCCGTTGCCAGAGATCGATCTTAAGGTTGATTCCCTTACTGGTTACCCTTTCAAGTGTTTCCTTGATGCTTACAAGGGTTACCATCAAATCCTTATGAAAAAAGAGGATGAAGAGAAGACCGCTTTCCACACGGATAAAGGTATCTTTTGCTATCAAAAGATGCCTTTTGGCCTTAAAAATGCGGGTGCAACCTACCAATGCCTAGTTGACAAAGCTTTTTCTAGTCAAATTGGTAGAAACATGGAAGCATATGTCAACGATTTGGTAATCAAAATCAAAATAGAATACCAAATGCTTGACGACGTACAAGAAACTTTCCAAAACCTAAGAAAGGTCAACATGAAACTCAACCCTGAGAAATGTTCATTTGGGTTTGAAGAAGGTAAATTTCTAGGGCATATTGTGGGAAAACAAAGTATAAAGGCTAACCCAAACAAAGTCAAAGCTATTCTCGAAACCAAACCCCCACGAAGCAAAAAGGAAGTGGAAAGTCTGAATGGAAAGCTTGCAGGCCTTAAGCGTTTTACCTCAAAATTGGCTGAAAAATCTTTACCCTTCCTTAAAACCTTAAAGGGTGTTCTGACAAAAAGGATTTCAAGTGGACTGAGGAAGCAGAGGAAACCTTCAACCAGATGAAGCAACACCTAGCTTCACTTCCAGATATCGCAGCCCCAGAAACAGGAGAGCCGATCTCTGTCTACCTTTCGGTTGCTGAAGAAGCAATAAGTGCAGTTTTAACCATTGAACGAGAAAAAGTTCAGGTACCCGTCTATTTCTTCAGCAAAACTCTAAAATTGGCAGAGATCAAGTATCCTCCTCTGGAAAAACTTGCTCTAGCCCTAGTCCAAACGGCTAGAAGGCTTCGATGGTATTCCCAAGCACACCCAATACAAGTGGTCACCGACCAACCCATCAAGCGTGTGCTTGAAAAACCAGAAAACTCAGGACGATTAGCCAAATGGGCTGTGGAACTAGGTGAACACAAAATCACCTATGTTCCAAGAAAAGCTATCAAAGCCCAAGTCTTGGCTGATTTCATTGTGGAAGTCCCAAAGCAAGCCGTCACGGAAGTTAACACAACTACCGCTGAACCTTCTGACCCTGAAGCCTGGAAGCACTTTACCGATGGAGCTTCAAGCGTTGAAAGGTCAGGAGTTGGGCTGTTGGTGCAGTTGTCTGTCGACTTTATCTTTGTTCGAGTCTTAGATTAGAACTGATAGATCAGGGCACGTAAAACGCGAAATGGGATTTTAGGTAATTTCGCTTGAAATGACAAAGTGTCATTTCAAGCGAAATCAGCTGAACAGTTCAAACGGAATCATGATGTTAATTTCGTTTGAATGTATTTCCGCTTGAAAATGTAATTCCGCTTGAGCATGTTCAAGCGGAATCACATGCCTATATATACCCTTTCAAGCGAGATCAGTTGTAATCTTCTTGTTTCCAACGTCGAAGTGCTGTCGAAGTGTCTACGTGCTGTAAATTGCTTCTAGATCAATAAACAAGACAGTTAATAGTGAGTACAAGCTAAACAAAGACAGAATCAATGAATTCCGCCTTTGATTCTGTCTAAGCACTCTTATGATCGACTCGTTAGGTCGTTTCACGATCCTACATGTGGTATCAGAGCTCGGGAGGAAGAGTTCTTACTGTTTAGTTTGTTTTCGCTGGAAAATTCTGATTTCTACACCTTCTTTTCACAATTAATGAAGTTTTCACGGTTAAAATGGACTGATTTTCTCATATAATGTGTAAAACATAGTTTTAACAAACCCTTGAAAGAATCGGACCTAAAATCGGCCTAGAACTTGATCAATTTTGCCAAAAACATATCGAATTGATGATGTCAGCAACATTTCAAGCGAAATTAGCAAGTTAATTCCGCTTGAAATCATAATTCCGCTTGAAAATCTCAATTCCGCTTGAAAATCTCATCTGATTTAGCTTGAAATAGGTGATTCCGCTTCAAAGGTATAATTCCGTTTGAATGTTTTCAAGCGAAATAACTAACTTCGCTTCAAGAAGTGATTCCGCTTGAAAACACCTGATTCCGCTTGAGCAGGGTGTAATTTCGTTTGAGACGGTTCAAGCGAAATAACTGATTCCGTTTCAAATCGTAATCCCGCTTGAATTGGGATTTCGTTTGAAATTGTTGTGCTGGTATTCCATTTGGGTCTGATTTCGTTTGAAGGTGACTGTTTGTGAATCTTGTTTAAAAAATTTGAAAAAAATGTTTGATGAAAAAGATAACTATGATTTTGAAAGATTTAATGATTGGTATCATGGGTATTTGGATGATATTTATAGAAGTGTAAGAAAGGATGGTTGGGTGAAAAGGTTTAAATACTTTATGTGTTTGAAAAATGAAAAATTGGATGATCTGGAAAACCGATATGTAGTCTTACTTGATCAGTTAAAAATTCATGAGATATATTTGACAGATGCTGAAAAGATAGCAAAGTTTGTAGATGCATTACCTGTTGAATGGGATGATATACTGAAAAGTATAAAACAGGATTCTGGTTTTTCAAAATTACATCTAAAAGGTTTCATCAGCAAACTTAAAACTCATGAATATGAAAATTACAAGAAAAAGAGAGAATTGATGGATAAAATAAAAGGAAATTTTGATAAAATGAGTTTGGATGTAATTGTTGAAATGGATAAAAGAGTATGTGTATGTCTTGCAGCAAAAAATGTTATGAAATATGATAACAAGAGGGGTTGTTATATTGATGAAAATGCGAATCCTCTTGATTTCATTAAAATTTTTTGCGCAGGCACATTCTGGACAGAGACAAAGGAAATCTCAAAGAATGAAGAATCAGAAAAGCTTGGATCTTCAAATTCTGAATCTGTGTGCTCTAAATGTGTTCAATTTGAAGCTGACAATGCCAAACTCTTGAAGGATTTGGAGAGTTTGTTATTTGAGATAAAAAATTTGAAGGATGAAAAGAAATCTGATGATAAAAAGATTCCTGGGAAATGCTTAAACTGTGAAAAATCTGAATCAGACAATGCCAACCTCTTGAAGAATGTAGAGAGTTTGACATTGGAAAAAAAATTTTGAAAGAAAAAGAAAAACTTTTTGAAAATAAAATAAAATCTTCAGAAAGTGAAGATTTTTGGATAAAATTGGAAAATAAAAGTTTAAAAGAAAATGAAACAAAATTACAAGAACAAATAAAAAGCTTTGAAAATGAAAAATCTGTTCTTGAAAAGAATACAATTGAAAATGAAAAGGTAATCAAGTCTCATCTTGAGAAAATCTCTCAGCTTGAAAAAGAAGCTGAGAGTGCAAGAAATAAGATTGATGAGCTTGAAAAGAAATTGAAAGGTTTTGTGAACGCATCAGTACCCGATTATATATGTCCAAAACCGATCAATTCTGTTCCAATAAGTGACAATTTCACAGATTTTGACAAAGTCAAAGTTGAAGATTGTGATGAGAAAACTGATGATGAAGTTGAAAAAAGAAAAATATTATCGAAATTAAATGAAATGTTTAAAGAAAATGTTTTACATTCTACTGAGAAAGGTGAATGCTCAACGCAAAAACTTGTAAAGAAGAATGTGGAACAAAAACAAAAGGATAAAAAGCCGAAAAATCTTCAAAAAGAAAATAAAAGCTCATTAGTTCAATCATCCAATCGTGATAAAAAATCACAAAAATTAGAAAATTAAAACTCAAAAACTGTTGGTAATATGTGGTGCAGGTTTAACCACAGTGCTCAAATGCCAAATCCAGTTTTCAAGAGGAGAAATGATTATCACCAAGCCAAACAATGTTATGATCTGAATGTTTGGGCATAAGGTGGTGATTGGTACGATAACAAAGTGTGTTACACTTGTGGTGTGAGAGGACACATTGCTGTTAACTGCCAGAACTGGAATTATAAGATGAGAAGATGCTTTGAATGCAATATCAAAGGACACATTTCCAGAGATTGCCCAATGAGATCAAAGGGAAGATCGAGGGCTGAATCTCAGGAAAAGGCAAAGAAATCAGTCAAAGTCAAAGAAAAGCCCAAAGAACAGAAAGTTCAAGAAAAGAAAGTTAAGCTTTCACAAGGGCAGAAAGACAGACTGAGGAAGAAGAGGAAGAAAGCGAGAGAATATCTCAAAAGGATTTTGTCCTCGGATACAACTAGTAAAACAGATAAAAGTTCTGATAAATCGTCTTGCTTTCCAAAGAATGAGAAGTCTAGCAAAACGGATTTATCAGATACAAATCTGAGGACTAACGGGGTATTGAAGAAAGATAAAGCGGTTAATCAAGATATTAACAAACAAAAGAAAGTGAAATTTTCACTTCCTGGTGATGAATTTGTTTTTCCGGAAACAAAGGAGCCAGTTGTTGGCGATGAATCTGGCTCAGCAAAGTCAGACAAGCCACGATCAGGCGATGAATTTGGTGCGGTAAAGCCAGAAGAGCCATGTGTTGAGGTAAAAAATGAGAATTCTGGTCTAACAATGGATGATGCAAATTTTCCACCATTGTTGAACAAGAATTCAAAATCACCCAAGGACCATCAGGCTTGGGTGAATCTGTTTAAATAAAAAAAAACCTGACTTGCCGGAGCTCCCAAGTTGGTAATCGTGGAGCATGAATCGGCATATTTCTTGAGAAATTCACTTCGGTGATATTTCGACTTACAAGTGGTAAATCAGGGACATTAAGTTGTACTTGATTTTCTACGGTGATTGTGTTGAAAAATTGGGAAATGTTTAATTCTACATGTGGTAGAAGAAAACATGGTGATGAACGATCCCTATGATTGAGAAATGACTCACAAAACTAATTTTCCAGAAAAAACCATTTTGATTAAAATAAACTTAAGTGTTTTGAAATCACTATGGGAAAATGTTTTGTTGTCAGGGGGAGTTCTGATTGTTTAAGCCAAGTGAATGGAGAATTGAAGTAATTCTCATCATGTTGTCACTTACCTTGTACAGTTTGTTTTCAAATTTTCCCAGAAAATCGAAATTGAAACATATTTTGATTTTAGGGGGAGTAAAAATTAAAAAAAAAATTTGAAAATTTGAAAATGTCAAAAACATTGAAAAATGCAAAAATGAGTTTTGTTGTGAAAAAGAGGAGATGATAGTAGATCAGTTGGACTGTCAAAGCATGCTAAAGAAATGGAAAGATATAATGTGATAAACGGTCTTAGTAAAGATGTGACGGTAGGCTCAGCTAGACTAGTAGATTTGCGATAACGATACAAACTTAAATGAAAAAGCCTAGTTCTAGTGGGAAACATGATTGAAAGCATAGTACTTAGTTTTGTCCTTCTTGATTGTGTGCCTACTCAGTAATCGCTGATTGTCGAAAGAAATAAAACTGGTTAAGTCTGTGAACTTTCACAACTTTGCTGAAAAATCACTGTGATTGTGCATTTCATTTTGCAAAGATTTAAACTTGTTTTATTTCGTTATTTTGTTTAAGCATTGGACATCCTCTGCGTATACGTGAGTATCGATCTGGATGTTATTGCCTAAACGTTCTGCTTTATTTTCTTTGGTGTTTCGTTTAAGCTTTGGATCACCTCTACGTATACGGAAGTATCGACCTGGTGGTTAAAGCCTAAACAACTTCAACTTGTTTTATTTTTCTTATTTTGTTTAAACATTGGACTTTCTCTGCGTATACGGAAGTATCGACCTGATTGTTAATGTTTAAACATTCTGCTTTGTTTTAGCACAAATCACAGTTGATAAAAGTTTAAAGGCATTACTTGAGTCAGTGTATTGCATGATGAGGGGATATGCTGAGATCGTGGGGTCCATAAGAATTTAGTGCAAAATTAATATACCTTAACGTATCGGTAAGCATTTCGAAAGTTTTTAGATTGAGTTTAAGTGGACAACAATATCGTCAATCTATGTGAATCGTTTAGAACTGGAAATGTTTAAAGCTTAACGGTGCTAGTGATTGGTCACATACACTGATATGATCCTCTTACACAAACTCACAAAAATATTTGTTTGTAAATATTTCTTTATCGATTTTCAAAATTTCGAGTGCTGAACATGATGAACAGGGTTAGGAGTGTGTACTTAAATGAAAAAAAATGTTTTGAGAAAAAGTTTGATTAGTTAATCAAGGTTATTAATTTGAATTTGATGTAACTATTACCAGTAAGTTTTTCTTATTGATTTAAGTAAAAAACTTATGGTTTGGTTGAGAATTGTGTAGGTGATGAGCTTGAACAGAGTTAAAGCCAGGGTTTGATCTCAAGGTGATAGCTAATTCCAGACAGAGATCCCAGCATGATGAAAGGGGGAGTCTGACGAGGTTAGAGCCAAAGAGAAGATCCTGGTACATGCTATGAAAGAAAGGAGACCGATCAAGATTGAAGAGTCGTCATGTTGAAGACTCTCACTGAAGATTCCGTCAACATTCAAGGGGGAGTCTGTTGGTGCAGTTGTCTGTCGACTTTATCTTTGTTTGAGTCTTAGATTAGAACTGATAGACCAGGGCGCGTAAAACGAGAAATGGGATTTTAGGTAATTCCGCTTGAAATGACAAAGTGTCATTTCAAGCGAAATCAGCTGAACAGTTCAAACGGAATCATGATGTTAATTTCGTTTGAATGTGTTTCCGCTTGAAAATGTAATTCCGCTTGAGCATGTTCAAGCGGAATCACATGCCTATATATACCCTTTCAAGCGAGATCAGTTGCAATCTTCTTGTTTCCGACGCCGAAGTGCTGTCGAAGTGTCTATGTGCTGTAAATTGCTTCTAGATCAATAAACAAGACAGTTAATAGTGAGTACAAGCTAAACAAAGACAGAATCAATGAATTCCGCCTCTGATTCTGTCTAAGCACTCTTCTGATCGACTCGTTAGGTCGTTTCACGATCCTACATGGGCTCATTTTAATCAACCTTGAAGGTCTAGAATTTACATATGCTCTCCGACTTGAATTCCAGACTACAAACAATGAAGCTGAATACGAAGCATTGATAGCTGGTTTGAGGATAGCCAAGGAGATGAATGTCCAAAAGCTTCAGGTCTTCACAAACTCGCTACTTGTGTCAAGCCAAGTCAACGGCAATTATGTTGCAAAAGAGCCCAACATGAAGAGGTATAGAGAAAAGTCTATGGAATTGATGAACACGTTCCAAACATGTACCATCAAGCAAGTCCCAAGATCTCAAAACAAGAGAGCCGATGCCTTGAGCAAACTTGCCTCTCTCACCTTTGCCCATCTCACCAAAAAGGTATTGGTGGAAGTGTTGAAAACTCCCTCTATTCAAGAATTGGAGTTTCAAGATGTAATCACCGAAGAAGGCCCCAACTGGATGACTCCAATCAAGAAATTCCTCAAAAACAGTGAGTTACCCAGTGACCAAACAGAGGTTGAAAGGGTTAAAATTAAATCTAGGCAGTATGTGTTGCAAGGTGAAATCCTCTACAAAAAGGGTTACCTTGCACCAATACTGAGATGTGTTGGCCCGGAACAAAGCCAGTACCTGGTCAAAGAAGTTCATGAGGGGATATGTGGAGCCATTTTGGAGCAAGGACGGTGGTTGCTAAACTGATGAATCTCGGGTATTTTTGGCCTTCCATGCACCGAGATACCACCAAACAATTAAGAAAATGTGAAGCTTGTCAAATACATGCACCGGTCCCTAAGAGCACCAAACATGATCTTGTCCCGATATCTTCAGCCTGACCATTTCACAAATGGGGAATGGATATTGTTGGTCCATTCCCACCAGCCAAGGGTGGAGTAAAATTTTTATTGGTGGCCATAGATTACTTTACTAAGTGGCCTGAAGTCAAACCACTTGCAAAAATCACGGGCAAACAAGTCATTGACTTCGTTTGGGAAAACATCATTTGCCGCTTCGGGCTTCCGGGTGTGTTGGTCACGGATAACTCAGGTATTCAGCCCAGTTGGTGCAAAGAATTCCCACTTGGTGCAAAGAATTCAGAATAACTCAGGTGCAAAGAATTCAGAATAACTCAGGTATTCAGCCCAGTTGCATACCCACAATCTAATGGCCAAGTTGAAAGAATGAATCGAAGCATTGTTGAAGGAATCAAGACCAGATTGGGAAGGCATGAAAACAATTGGCTTGAAGAGTTACCAAACGTTCTCTGGGCCATACGAACAACGGAAAAAACAAGCCACAAAAGAACATCTTACAGCTTGGTATTCAGATCAGAAGCTGTGATTCCAGCTGAAATAGGAGTTGTGACTCAAAGAACACTCAACATGGATCCCGAAGCAAAAAACAAAGAGACCATGTTGAAGTTGCAACTCCTCGAAGAAACACGCGATCAAGCTGCTATTCAAGAAGCCAAGTACAAACAAAAGATGGAAGCTTATTACAACACAAGAGTCAAGCATGAACGCTTCAAGCCAGGAGACCTCGTACTTAGAAACAATGAGGCTAGCAAAAAAGAGAACCAATGAAAACTTGGCCCAAAGTGGGAAGGGCCATACACAATCCTTGAAGCCCACAAAGGTGGATCCTACACACTGGCCGACGCGGATGGTAAAAAGCTTCCCAGACACTGGAATGGCAAGACCCTTAAAAGGTTCCATGTCTAATCAAGAAATTTTAGTTTGTATTTCACGAGTTGTCCTATGCTCCACTTTTTGTAAAACAATATCTATTGAATGAATGATGATGTTTTATCAAATATGTCTTTCTATCCTAAAATCAGGTTGAGAACCTAGTAAAAAACTCCATGGCAAGGGCCATGTAAGGGAATGAGCACCCATTCCATATCGCTCAATAGGTTCAAGGGTTGAATGAACCTATATAAGGGGGGAGTTCCTAAATCAATACAACTCCATGAGACTTATAAAACTATCAAAAAGAGTAAATTGCCATTTTAGTCCCTGAGTTTTGTCCAAATTTGCCACTTTAGTCCAAATAGTTTTTTTTTTGCATCTGGGTCCCTGACTTTTACATTTTGTTGCCATTTTGATCACATACACTAACTCCATCCAAAAACTCCATCTTTAACCAGGGGGATTTTCATTTTAAATGTTTTCAATTGCCATTTTGATCCAATTCCAAAAAATAAAAAAAAATCAAAAAATCAAAAAAATTCCAAAAAACTCTAAAAAATAATAAAAATTCTAAAAAATCATAAAAATTCTAAAAAATCCAAAAGATTCTAAAAAATCCAAAAAATCCGTTTCGGCACGAATCGTTTCGAACCCGAACCGTTTCGACGCGAACCGTTTCGACCAAAAATCCGTTTCGACCCGAACCGTTTCGACCCGTACCGTTTCGAAGCCGAACCGTTTTGACCCGTACCGTTTCAAACCGAACCGTGTCGTATCGAACCGAACCGTTTCGAGCTGAACCGTTTCGAAGCTGAACCGTTTCAAGCCGAACCGTTTCGACCCGTACCGTTCCGAACCGTAGCGTTTTGAACCGTGCCGTATCGAACCGAACCGTTTCGACGCGAACCGTTTCGACGCGAACCGTTTCGACCCGTACCGTTTTGACCCGAACCGTTTCGAGCTGAACCGTTTCAACGGTTCGATACGGTACGGGTTCGAAACGGTTCGCGTCGAAACGGTTCGGTTCGATACGGTACGGGTCGAAACGGTTCGGTTCGAAACGGTTCGCGTTGAAACGGTACGGTTCGAAACGCTTCGCGTCGAAACGGTTCGCGTCGAAACGGTTCGGCTCGAAACGGTTCTGGTTCGAAACGGTACGGTACGGGTCGAAACGGTTCGGTTCCATACGGTACGGGTCGAAACGGTACGGTTCGAAACGGTTCGCGTCGAAACGGTACGGTTTGATACGGTACGGGTTCGAAACGGTTCGCGTCGAAACGGTTCGGTTCGATACGGTACGGGTCGAAACGGTACGGGTCGAAACGGTTCGGTTCGAAACGGTACGGGTCGAAACGGTTCGTGCCGAAACATTTAATGATTTTTGGATTTTTTAGAATTTTTTTGATTTTTTAGAATTTTTATGATTTTTTAGAATTTTTATGATTTTTAGATTTTTTTTTGAATTTTTTAGAATTTTTATGATTTTTTAGAATTTTTTTGCTTTTTAGATTTTTTTGAATTTTTTTGATTTTTTGGAATTTTTTTTTATTTTTGAAATTGGATCAAAATGGCAACTGAAAACATTTTTTAAGGAAATCCCCAAAATACCCCCTGTTACAAACTGGGTTTTTGGATGTAGCTAGACAAAATGATCAAAATGGCAACAAAATGTAAAAGTCAGGGACCCAGATGCAAAAAAAAAACTATTTGGACTAAAGTGGCAAATTTGGACAAAACTCAGGGACTAAAATGGCAATTTACTCCTATCAAAAATAAACTTGTCTCATAGACGGGTCTGAACAGCCTTCACCAAATGTTCCTTAAGCCTTAGAAAACTTATAGAAAACAAATCATTATCAACAGGCTTACGAACCAAAATCAAACCAAGGAAAATGATAGATAGGATAGGTGCTATGTATTCTTGTTAAAAATGCCAAGGCTAAGTGACTGCAGCACTGAACCCTTTAAGGTATAAAAACATAAACACAACACAAACCCAACAAAGACAATTCCATAAACATAAAATCAATGGAAGGGGAAAAAAACAAAACAATAAAAGGTTGTATACAACTCAAAATCAAAAATACAAACCAAAGCACCAAGTCACAAAAATAAGGCAGCAACCGGAAGCCTCGAAGGCTTCAAGCTACAAGTCTCTCACAAAGCTGCCTTACAAAAATATACAACTACAATTAAGAAAAATCACAAGGCAAGTAATAGAAAGTTAATAGCATAACATAAGAAGCCTTAAAGGCTTCAAAATAGTCATAACCAAACCTTAACGGTCTGTAAACACATTAATTGTTCAAATAGCCACCAAGGCTAACAACCATCAACAGAAACCTTAAGGGTTTCTACAAAACCTAAATTGTTTTACAGACCATGAAATTGTTTTGAAGTGCTAAGAAAGCTACGAATGTATTGTTTAAACATCATAAGGAGGCTTAGAAGCCCCAGAACCATCACCTTTAGCCTTCTTGGCCTTCTTGGCCTTCGGACCACCATCACTCCCAACAGCTGAACCTTGGAGGCTTGCTTCCTTGGAGACATCAGCATCTTCTGAAAAGGTTTCCTCACTATCTCCTGAATGAGAACGCTTCTTGGATAGGGAATCAAGCACTTCAGCACAAACCTTTTCATTAAGCCCAGCCGGCTTCAACTCCTATAAGACGGAAAGAGGTTTACCAAAACAATTTACAACTTGACTTACATATGGGTAAGTCAACCTCTCCATCTGCTGGACGGCCACCTTAAACACTTCGGAAGCATCGGGATGAAACATGGGAGACTGTTCCAAGGCCTGACCAGACTCGTGAAGTTTAAAACCAGCAATAAGTCCCTGATGTTTCCCCAAGTTCAGCAGCTTGGTGTAGACCTCTCCAAGAGCAGAATTGAATTCATTGGAATGAAGGAGATAGGTGACAACCTGGTGAAAGCCTTGCTCAATGAGCCATTGGTTATCGCCAGTAGCTTGAGCAACTGAAGCCTTCAAACCTTCCTTCTCTTCGTCAAAGGCTTTCTGTTGAACATCTAAGGCTTCCCTATCAGCCTTCAACTTTAACTGGTCAGCTTCAAAACTTTTCTTGAGATAATTCATTTCAATCTCATGCCTCCTTGTCAATTCACCTACCTTCTTGACCCAAGCCTCCTCTTTCTTTGAAAACCCATCAATCTCCTTCTTCATCACAGCCATTGATGACTTCATCTTCTCTTTCTTCTTTGAAAACTCCTCGTACTCCTACATCCCTTTCTGAAAACGAGTGACACCCTCAGCCACCAAGGCAGAAAGGTTGCAGGAAATCAACATCAACCTTGATATGAAGTGGTCACTTTCCATCTCCGATATAGCACCCCGGACGCCAGGGGGAGCAAAGTGAGCCAACACGTTAGCACACACATTTGGATCTTTGAAACTGTCACCAACCTTCACACTCCAATCAGGAACATAAACTTCATCTTCGGTCAAGCCTTCAACGTCTTTGCTTGATGAACCTTGAACATGGGTCATTACAACCTTCTTGGTGGAAGCCTTCTTCTTACCATGCACCAGTAACTTTTTCTCTTTCTCAACATCAACATCTTTACCCTCGGAAACCTCAATATCATCACTTAGTTCCACAGGATCAGAAGAAGTGGATTGAGGTGCACTCCTTAGCAAACGACGAGCAGAACGACGGGTTGAAGCCTTGGGAACAGCAGGCTTGGTAAAACCCTTGACATTGGAAACAGTAACATAGCCAGCATCCTCAAATCTCTACTCTACACCCCTAGCAACAGCATCATCACCTTCAGTGGCTTGAGCATCCGCAAAGACAACATCGGACGTATCATCACTCTTGATAAAATCCAAGGCAGACATAACTGCAAAACATTATAAAACAAAAACACATAAGCAACTAAATCAAGGAAACCTAAAAAGGAAAAACAGGGAAATGCATACCCTGGGCATTCCTCATAAGAACCGGATCCCGATTAGCCTTATCCCACAATTTGCTAACACCCAACAGAACTAGCAAATGTTCGTGAAAGGGTTGAACCCTTGAAGGGCATTCTCGGTTGGCCTTAAGAAAAACTTCATTCAAATCAGACTCAGAAGGTTCCGGTTCATTGAGAACGGCATCTGGGTGTCTCCACACCATTTTAAAAGGAACAATAGAATCGGAAACCCAGAAAAATCGATCTTTCTAGGTACCAAGTGTGGTAACCATGGAAGAGATTAGGCAGGTGTCAACTTTGGATGTCTCAAAGTTAAACCAATCACTGTTCTTCGCCAGACGGAAGAATCGGCGGAACAACAACAACGAAGGATCATAACCACAAGCCCGACATAAAACCTCGAATGTAAAACCCTAGCCATACCCTTTAGATGGATTTGACCAAATGAAACCCGATAATACTCTAAAACGTTCAATACAAAAAGCGAAAAAGGATGACGAAGGTTGGAAAATTCAAAATGAGGCAGTATAAGGCAACAGAACCGGAAGGACATTGATCAACGGATTTATCACAACCCGGTGCAACCGGATTAAATTTGAGACCAACGGAAAGATCTTTCTGTGCACCCATGATCGAAGTAAAGAACAAAAAAAAGCACGCAAGAAAACGGGGACTAACCTGATTCTAGAAGAAGAAATCGGAATTCTCGGAGAAGATAAATGAAAAAGGCTACCAAATGATGTTAATAAATGAAAAATTAATAAAGGAGGAGGTTATTATTACCTATTGTATAAAAACCGCCAACTGAAAAACTGTCACACATCACATCACATCAGTTGTTAGTTTTAAATTCAAATTCTTAACTGTTCTCAACCCTTGAAGCCTTTAAGCCTTCAATCCTTCAGGCAATAAAAGTAACGAAAAAGTCAAAATCATTTGAGCATAAAACCCAAACACCTCTGACTTGGGGGGCTGATGACGGGGGTAGCTCAGATCTCACAAACTGACCAAAACACGTGTGAGCTTAAAAGGTTAAAGGGTTGAAAGCTTCATAACCCAGGAACTATGGTGAACAACAAAAAGAACGTGCACAGTAACATGTCACTTCACTGATTGCCTGACCACTCTCCCAGCCACAAAAGCAGAGCACATGCACAAGAAGCTCTCTTTTACCTGCAGGTCCAAACCTTTAAACCCCCAAATGGGTAAGTCTCCCACTGCAAGCCAAGTTCACTAGTCAAAGGTTTCCCCTTTGAGAAACCTCATCCCTTATAAGAAGCAGACCATGGTCAACACAAAGATCATTCCAGAATCGGTAGAAGTGGCACCAACTCTCCGATTCTTCTTCTTCTCTCCCTTAGGAACTTGCTCTATGCACGTTTCTATTCTTCACTTCAAAAAATACAGCACCTTCCTTCACCACATACTCAGTTGGTTTCTTATCAACTTGAAATAAAAGGAAGAACAATAAAAATACTAGTGAACCTCTCTCCAGGTCTTGCAAACGTGGGGGGACCCCATGACCTGCGTTAGGTAAATCGAAGCCCTTCAAGCCTTTTTCCTAACCAGACTAATCGCTATCCTTGGTCTTGTATTTGTCGCATCAACACTCCCGTATCAAGATTCCCCAGATTTCGTCTTATAGGTGAATATACCTAATTGATATCTGTCTCTGGGTTATGCAAAGCCTTGAGAGCTCATGTTAGTACCACCGTATAGACAAAGAGATAAAGGCTCGACTTATAAGTGGTGGCCCATATTTAGAATCTTTTTACTACAATTGTCAGATCTTTCGATATTTTCAATTTTTATGCAGTTTTCGGGTTTAAAGCAAAAGTATTCTATAAGTTTTAGGTCATTGCTGACGCAAAATCAGAAGAACTTGTATAATACCACAGATATAAACCACTTATAAAGACCTAGTTTCTTAGAATCAGGCAATCTTACAAACGAAATTTCGGTGTACTAAGACCATATGTCCGAGAGATGTTAACCCACTAATTAAGAAGTTTCGTTATGTTTATATCTCGAAAAAACATTATTAAATGTGTGAAATCTACTGGCACATCATCAGTGAGACCGTTTAACAACTTTTTTTCTTTGCATTTCTCTAGCATGTTGTGATAGTCCACTGATGTGCTATTATTTCCTCTTTTTTACATGAAAACTCTTTTTGTCTTTTTTTCTATATTTTTGTACTTTTCAAATTTTTATATGTTTTTGTATTTTTTACCACAATTTCTCCCCCTAAAATCAAATACATTTTAAAGAAAGAATTTTTGAAAACAAAAACCTGACAAACCGATGCGGTTTACTTCAAATCATCCTTTTTAGCTTCACACTCTTTGTTCTCCATCCCCTCATGATGATAACACTTTTAAAACCATTGATTTTAATACAAATTCAAATTTGTCCTATTTGGACAATTTTGTATAAAAATCAGTTTTTTGTTCATAAATGAGGGATTTGTTTTGATTTTTCAATCTTGTTCAAAAATATTCTCAAATAACATGATAATTTTTCAATCAAACCCATCAAAGCCTTTTATGAATACTCAGGCTACTTCCTCGTCATGTTCCAGGATACTCTGTTGTCCATGATCCACTTTGAAATAATTGACCTTGAGAGCCCATGCACATGCACTCAAACAACTACTTGAATAGTGATACCCAAGCCGTACCGGTCATGTGTAGAGTTATAGGTTTTGGTTCAAAAACACTCACAATCTTTGGAACAACCTTTTCAACTTTCACAGTTGAAGCAGCTTATTTTTCAACATCAGAAGTTTCTTTCTTTTTAATCACGCATGATTGATTTTTTGAAACAATTTTCTTTGCATAATTTTTTGAATCTTTTTGTTCATTTCTTTTTGAAGATTCACCAGTTTGTTTTGTTGAAACATTTGGTTTTACTGGTTTCACATTATATTTAGATTAATTATTTCTTTTCAAGATCTGTGTTGGCACAATCATCGGTGATTTCTGTTTTAGATCATCTGATTTCTTTTTCTCAACATAAACAGGTTAGGCTTGTTTTGTGGACACTGTCTAGCAATATGTCCCGCTTGATTGCATCTAAAGCACATTCGACTGTCTTTTACAACAGTGGAACCTTCAACCTGGTCATATTGCTTCTTTTTTGCAAAGAACTCTTCGTTAGATTGTTTACTGAATTGAGTTTCTTTTTCACTCTCAGAACTTATTCCAGGGACAAAATTCATTTTCTTCATCAATTTTGATTTTCCAAACCTATTTTGATTGTTCTTACCATAACCCGATCCATTCCTCCCAATATTATAATTTTTCTTTTGATAGTTCAAGTAGGAATTTTTCGGTTTGTTATAGTAAGATTTGTCCTTCTTGAAGTTCAAAAATCTTTGAGTTGTGACAAATTTTCAATTTCAGACAACTCGACTTCTACCAACTTAAAAACCTTTTCAGTCTTGTTCAAATTTACATTTGAATTGGAAATTCCTCATTAGAATATAATTTGTCAGATCTGTTTACCTTGTACATCACCACATTTGGATCATCATTCAAATTAGAAGCTGATTTTGTAATATAATTCTTGTGAAAACTTCTATCATCTTCAAAATGTGATTTTGAACTTTCATATTTGGTGGTGTCACTTTCGTTTTCTAAAACTTTTTCAACCATATCTTTCACCAACTCTGAATCACAATTATTAGATTTGTTGTAAGTCACGTCAATATCATCAGGCAACTGATCAGTTTGGTCTGTTTGTTCAGTTTTTAATTTCAGATTCAGTGCCTTTTCCACCCCCTCCGGTTTCTTTCGTTTGTAACTTTCCTTCATGGGAGGTGGAACGAGATGATAACTCAAACCTTTATTCCCGTACCCATACACTTCTTCCCCAGATTCATCCTTTTTGGGTGGTTTTGGAAGAATGTGATCTAAAACATAAGAAGTTGTTGAATAAATGGTTAACTTTTTATCAACCCTTTCCATTTCAATCCTAGCCTTTTCTAGCTCTTGTTTTAATTTTGCAATTGTGTCAACATGAATATTTATGGCCATTTGTTTGTCCATCACAGTTGCTTTCAGCAAAGAAATTGTGGCTTCATTCTCATAACGTGCATCATGGTATTGGTTGATTGTTTTGCTTAGTTTATCATAAGCCTCTTTGGTTTCCTTGTAGTCACTTGACAGGTTATCAGTACGTTTCTTTAGTTCTTTAAAACTCTCATTTTTTCAATGCATGTTTTGCACTATTCCATGCATTTCTGTTTAAATCTTTCATCCTTTTCAATACAGGATGTGCATGATTTTGTGTATTTTTTTGCATGGAATCTCTCTTTTCTCCTTTTCATCCTTCTCACTGACTGATTCAACCCTCTTTTCAAGCTCAGACTTTTTCTCTACCTCTTTGAGTTGAGCCATCATCGCTTTATCTACAATATCAGCCAAGTTCTCTGCATTCATCTCTTTGGATTCGTCAATGATTTCATCTACATGTTCTTTATTTTCTTCTTCTCGTTGCATTCCACTATAACCTTAGTTGCTGAAGAAACCTGCAAAAGAATTGAACATGTCAGGGGGCATACTAGATTTAAATACAATGTGTAACATTTCATAAGATTCAGAATCATGATCATATGGAACTTCCTTAAAACAAATTTCTCCAACATCTTCAACAGTCTGTGATGACTCTTCGATAATTTCAGCTAGCATCGCAACACCTTTGGTTTTTGGAATGCAGTTGTTCCAGTTGAACCCCTCATCCTCCTGAGTCACTACCAAATCCTTATTCTTTTCTTTTCTTTGGATGAACCATCTTCTATTTGGATAGGCCTTGATGTGCTTGGTGGATGTTGAGACGTCTTGTGATATATAGGTTTCTTGTAGTAGTCGTCGCAGAACGGATTGTTGTTGCCCTGCACTTCTTTATTTGGGCATTCCCTCTTGAAGTGACCTATTTCCTTGCACTTAAAGCACGTGACTTTCAACTGATCAAAACCCATTTTTGAATCCGGCCCTACCAGACTATTTCTCCTAGTTATCTCTATAAACCTCTACACTCGTCTAACAATACTAGCCATGAACCACTTTTTGTTGACCAACCCAAGTTCTTCTGGATCAATCTGATCGTAGTCTTCTTTTGTAATATTTGGGTTGCCAATCCTTCCCACAACTAAGCTTTCATACGACTCAAGAATAGATGCGAGAAATGTCATATGCTCCTTCGCTACTGATTCATTGAAACCTTGAGTATTTTGAAGATTTACAGCGATGTTGAATTGGATGACATTTGGGCTTGGATTGTTTTGGCTTGTGTAATTGTTGGATCTTTGCAAGAATTGTGGACTCTAAGTCGGAGAGTTTGGCTTAAAACTCGGAAATGATGAGAAACCACTGCCACTGCTCGAGTTGTTTGAAGAAGATCCAGATGAGTTATCTACATTGAACGCGGTCTGGATCTTTAGACTTTGCATGTTTGATAGGCCACTACTTTTGTAGTAAACATCTACATCTTGTTGCATGTTTGAACTCTTCACCTTGGCCATCTTTCGCAGTTCGAGCTCATGTCCCCCCAACTTCTCAATAAAACCTCCTAGAGTTAGATTATCATATTCTCTGGTATTTTTTTCAGAATCATTAAGTATGTTGATCAATCGCTTCCTTCGGGTAAGGCATCGGCCAAATTATCCACCAACTCTTTATTTTCTTTGTCAATACCCAACCTCTTCATCTCAGCTACCAGATAACAATACCATTCAACTATCTACTTTAAAGATTCACCTTTTAAACTAGTGAAGATATTGAATTCCTTTTTCAACAAGGTCTTTTTACTTTTCTGCATCGCACTACTGCCTTGATTGATATCTAAGTTTTAGCGCGTCCCAGATTGAATAAGTTGTTCCCTGGTGCTGAAGAAGTGTGAATATATCATATTTGATAGGCAGTTGGAAAAAAAATTAGCATCTTCTTTTCCCTCACAAACTTGTCTCTTTTGGCCGGAGTAAATTGCATTATGGTTTTCTTTTGACCATTTTCTGCAATGGGTTCCACGTATTCTTCTATAACCACATACTAACAACCCATATAGTTGGCTTGAACCCAATTCGAAAACCTTTCATTCCAACCTTTAATTCGTCCATATTTATTAACTTTTGTGGTTTGGTCATCGTGTCCACTTCATTATCTATTTTTAAGTTCTGAACCACTGTAGTAGGAGCTGACGCGAATGAGTTGTAGAATTCGTTCTCCATTTTGTCGGAAATTTTATGAAAAACTCAGTTTGTGCGGATGATAAAGAAATTGATGCGGAAGTAATTTCTTTCATGCGAACCTGAAACACAAACAAACAAACTTTTAAGTTCTTGCGAAAGTACTTCTTGGGACGGATGAATACTCTTATGTGCGAAGTATATTTCCAAACAGATGAAATTCTTCCTTTGTGCGAATGAGCAGTTTCAAAGTTTTCATTTTTGGCAATTTTGATATGATTTTGATTGAATTTTAAGCTGATTTTTTAGAGGGTTTGTTAAAAACATGTTTTATCTAATCCTTAAAAAATTCAGTCCATTTCAACCGTGAAATCTATGAGAAATGATGAAAAAGAAGAAAAATGAGTAGAATAGAAAGTCTTCAAAGTCTGAATCTTGTTGATTGTCTCTGATATTAGCCTCCAAGCTCTGATACCACTTGAAGGTCCGGGTTTCGGATCGCTCTATTACGTCACGGTGTTATCTAAACATATGTTTGTTGTGTGGAATCCATCAAACATAAGCAGAAATATAAGTAGAAACACAAGCTTTCACAATTTTCTATGTTTTATAAACAATCTTCAGTCACGGTAACAGCGCTTTGCTCCAGTTCTGCACACACATGGGCGAAACACTCAGTCCTATCACCTATATATACTAGTCTACCTTCATGCAGACTAGTCTACTACCATCGTACGAAGGTGTTAATCCGTGCGGATGTGCCACATCCATACGGATGAGCCTGTTTTACACATATAATTCGGATTTGACGCTACAAGCCCTATTACATCAAGACATAGGCGACAGACATATGCACTAACACAACTGATATGCACCAAATGCAACATATAAATTATATCAAATAAGGTATCAAAACAACTCTGTTTAGTACTAATGTTGGAAAAAGCGTGTTTCTTTGTATACTTTTGATTTTCAAGATTAAAAGAGCTTAAATGTGCAAAAGGAACAAACTAACGGCAAAAACTATCATAAATACAGAAGAAGGGAAGTTGATACACCATACCGGCCCTCCGAGCTTCATCCCAAGACGAAAAATATCAAACCAGAAGCCAAGCACGGGCCATGCCTGCCGGGCATGGGGTCGTGCCCCACTCAAGATTCCTTGAAGAAAAAAGACAAACAAAAGCAGACATGGGGCCGTGTCTCATGGACACGGGTTGTGGTCAACTCTCATAAATGTAAATCTTGGATCGCACAGCAAGTACAAGGGTCACGGGGTCGTGCTGTTGACACACTAGGCCGTGTGAGCATCTGGACTAACAAGTGCATTAAATGAAGATAGAGAAGGAGAAGGACATAGGATGGTGCCTATCAAGCACGAGACCGTGTAAACTTACTATTTTCGACTATAAATAGAGGTGCTTGGTTCACTTGCAACTCATCCCTTGGCAAGCCATTACTCTCACTTCCACCACCACAACACCATCATCTTCCACCACAATTGTTAGAGTTAGAGTGGGTGGTTGTCTCGGGATCCAAGATTGATAGTAAGAGTTTTCTTCAAACTATGGCTATGCTTGGCTAATCTCTTACATCACTTGGTGAAGACAAAATCTTCTTTGTATTTTTTGATTTCCAACCTTTGGTCACTTTTTAATTGGGTATGTATTAGTGACTTTAATAACTAGGTTTTTTATATTGAAAGTGAATTTTATTCTATCATCTCTTCATGTTTCATTGATTCACTCATTCGTGTCTTTACGGTCTATATAAAGCGCGTTAACTGCCTGGAAAAGGGTTAGAAGGGTGGTTTGGGTAAAGTTTTTGCCTCGTTCAGTGTATAGATCCTACGAGAACTTGATTCAAGTTTATTAGGACTTCCATTGAGGCAGATAGCATCAAATCAGGGGAAGTAAGAACGGCTTCAACACCCTATAAATAAATTAGTATTAAAACTTTAAACCGGCCTTGCGGGACTGTATCCCTGCTGACTCAGACCAATATGGCCGAGGGTAGCGTTGCCTCCAAAAGAGGGACATGCCACATTTTGGATTAATAACTTACTTAATTATCTTTCAATATTTCGGCCTTGCGGGAGTGTTTCCCTGCTGACTCAGACCAATATGGTTGAGGGTAGCGTTGCCTCCAAAAAAGGAACATGCCACTATAACTAAGATAATCTCTTAAAAAAACTCAAAGTGTGGAAATCATCAAATGATACATAGAAGATGAATCAGAACCATGTGATTGTTTCTTGTTCATTTGTTTCTTTTATTACTTTAGTTTCTTTCTTTATTTTTATTTGTTTAAAAAAACTTTTCTCAAAACTTGGGTCAATTTGACGTTGTGCATATACTACATATAAAATACATCAGATTAGGCTCAATAATAATGATGAAAATGGTCACCTTATCATCCCCAAATAAGGATCACGATCCTGGTAGCCCACCAAGAAGCCAAGACTTGCTGAAGACTCCTTCTTCAGAACTTTGTAGGTTCACTGATCCTGAAGTAGATCAGTTCTATACTTGTTTCCCTTCAGGAATGGTATTCTGTCCATTTGACTCTTCACTTAAAAGTGATCAAGTATCCTCCACTTGGGTTTGCTTTCTGGCTGCACCATTCCAGATTAGCTATTCCTACCCCTTCCCCGAGTTTAGCCAACGCTTCTTCACCTTGACTGGTCTGTGTTATAATTAGGCCATGCCAATGTTATGGAGAGTGTTGTATACTCTTGAATAAATCATCGGGGATGAAGGATTAGATTTCAATCTTTCTGAACTGTCACGCCTGTATAACCTTGTATCTCCTGGATCCCACAGATTCTTATTCAAAGCTAAGCCTCAGTAACCACTCCCACTCCTCAAAACCACTATAAATGATACCTCCTGGAGAAACCAGTTTTTATTCGTGAGAAGAGACACTATTCCTCTAGGGAATACTCTTCCAAAAAAGTGGACTTTGAAAGGTAGGATATAGGTTCCTTAGGTTAGAACTGTAGTGTCACACCCCAATATTTCCACATATTACAGGTGGGCCCGGCGGGGAGTATCGTGACGTAGTTGATATCGTCATAGTCAAATATATACAGTTTAATGCACAGCGGAAGTCTTGGTAGAAAATAATATTACAAACCGAAATTCAAAGTATAAATAATTATTATACAAACAGTTGTAAGAAGATCCACAGGCGGATCTAAAACAGAAAAATATAAAATATTGTTCAACAGACTTTAAGCGTTCAAAACTTGCAAGATTCTTTACTAACGCCCAAAGTTCCCAGCCAATTACTTACAGTACCTGTCACTTAGTCTTTTTGAAAAATACGTCAGTTTACACTGGTAAATACAATTAACGACTCTTTTTTAAAACATTTATAAAAATTGATTTGAATGCACAAGGCACAAACATTTTATAACTTGGGACAATTATATTAATAACAATTTTGTATCAGATTTACATGTTTGTCCAACATTTAGGGCTGGTATAAAAGACGAACAAGATTAATCGACACACCACAAATATAAACTCACGGCGGGTCATCCCAGCAAATGAGAATATCTTTTACACACGCAGCTGACAGGTGTATGCCTACACCCCGTGCTTAAGTCGTGGCCATTTATGCTTTTTAAATGAACCGAGGATATCCAGGACACGGTCGTTAACCCCCAATGTTATTTGTTATCAAGCAACACTGATTAAAACGAGATTATGCAATTTAACCATATTCGATTAAAAGGTTTCTACACCCGACCAAGCGGTAATAATTTACCGTATCCCAAGCCCGTATAAGGGAAAATAAGTTAAAAATATTTACCTGAGCTTAAATTGCAAGTTTAGTATTCTCAGCCATATATTCTACTCAAACAAGTGCAAATAACTTCTACCGAGGCTCTTAATCTGGAATGAAGGTTTTATTAACCTATTAGATTCCTATCGGATCTTATTTAAGTTGTAAACTTAGACCGGTTAGTTTTAAAGAAAGGTTTATGGCACGAAACGCTAGATTAAGCGATGACCGGATTGGAATGTGATTTAGACCCAACAAGTGTGAAGACTTGTATAAAATGGGTAAACTAAATACATTCTAGATTTTGAAGTAAAAATGATAAGGTTTGACCCGTTTCAGCTAATTTATGCAAACTAGTTACATAAACCGTACCGAACGCGTATAAGCATAACGGGTAATCGGATGAGTCATGTACAAGTTCCATAAGTTATTTATGCCTTAAATATGATGTGATATCAGTAGGATATCAAAAATTATGCCCCAAAAGAATTTAAAACCAATTTAAGTCTCGTAAGGGTATTTTGGTCATTTTAAGTTTATAAAAGAGGTTTAATAGTAAACTGAGGTTCTGGTCTAAAACATTCAGTAAAAGTATTTATTTTATCATGTTACATCAGTAAGATACCATACATATGTGAGGTTTACCATTTATGGCCAAACTATGCACCGTAGGGGCATTTTGGTCATTTCACATATGCTTTTAGGGACAAAACTGGAAGTCTGAGCTCAAGACTTATACTTACTGTGAAAGTATTAAAATTTATTTATAAAATCAGTAGGTAACAAGTCTTAGGTGTTAAATATGGTTTTAAACCATACTATGCACCTAATTAGCGTAAAAGTCTATAATTGACGATATTTGAGATGTTTATGAAATCCTGAGATTTTGATCAGCCTTTGATGTTTAAAATATTTTATTTAACATATAACATTAGTAGGAAAAGGTTTGGCATGTTAATTATATGTTAATCTCATTTTATTAACAAAAAGGGTATTATCATCATTTATCGAATTATACAAGAACTCAATGATATGGTCAGTTTATAATCTGACAAAAATTCCAAAAATCACTAAAAATAATATCAAAATAGTAGGTAATGAGTTTGCTGTTAAATTTTGGGTTTAGACATGATTTATGCTAAAAATCGTAGTTTAATTAATAAAAAAGTTTCATTTTACGATATCTTGCATATCTTTAGTTTGAGACCAGAAATTGATGTGAAATTTATTTGACATGCTTATATACCAGTAACAAAGGTATTTGTATATTCATATATCCAAAAATCTCGTTTTTACAATATAAGGGCATAATTGTCAAATTTAAGCAATTAACGGAAACATGCAAATGAACTCTGATTTCTATGGGACCTTGTAGTATAACCTCAGAGGGTTATACTAACATATAATATGGTCACAAAGGAACCCTAAGGCATAACTAAACTAAGCTAATTCGGGTCAGAACTGAAAGTCAAAGCAAAAGTCAACTTTTACGACTTTCGGTTGCGAACCGAGCCTAAACTCAGAATTGTCGGGTTGAACATGCCTAAACATGTTCTTATATTATTTACCAAGTTATTAAAATGATAAACTGATTTTATTGCTTCTACATTATCAGTAATGAATTTTATTTAAAAACTGACCCGTTTGACTTTTATTTTAACTACTTTGACCCGACAATTAACTAAGTAAACGTGATAATTAGAAGGTGCCCTTTTGAGGGATTATCACCTACTTAATTACCAACACATAGCCACTTTCAATTCGAATAATGACTGGACCGTTTATGATTAATCAAAAAGTCAAAGTATAATTACGATATCTTTGACTTTCGGTTCTTAAACTAATAAAATCTTAACTACAGAAGCTAATAACACTTACAAAGGTCCTTAGCATGAAAATTTAACTTGAGAGAGCTTCCTTTAGGTCCAGGATGCTCCAGAGATGAAGAAGTGAAGTAAATTATGAGAGTGCAAGTTACATATGAACAACAAGCTCCTTTATATAGGAATTTGAGAGTTCTAGGATCATTCCAGCTGTTAATGGGAGTCACCAGATGTTCACAAGTGTCCTAGTGTCAGTAAAAACCATTAACACAGTCCCTAGTATCGAAAACTTGCATGCAATGGCGGTGTAAGAGCTGCAAAATGCAGCTGTCCAGAAAACTGTCGCTGGCAGTGCTCTCGCGACCCGCCTAGGAATTAAGGGAAGTCTATGCGGCCCGCGACAAACCTTAATTCCGGTAAACAAGTTTCGAACTTTGCATTTTCAGTCCCTGGTCCTTATTAAGTTCAAATAACATTCATTTATTGCACTTTTAACCCCCATAGTTAACTTTTAAGTTTCTTGGGACATAAATAAACATCGTTAAGCTCCCGGTTAGTTACAATATCACCCGAAATGTACTAGTTTCTCTCGTTGACGTATTTAATCCCTATTTCTTGGAAATTACAAATTAATCACATCATTGTACCGAAACTTCATGAAATCATTATCCGATATTCATGAGAGTATAATGAAGTATTACAAAGCCTCGGGATCGTTAAAAGGTCACTCAGAGGTAAGAATTAACATGTTGACAAGTTTAACCCATGTGCTTTGTAAACTTTTGATTTTTAAGCACAAACGGCTTCCTGCGTCCGACAATTTATTCATTAAAGAATACGATCATCTTGTGAAGTCAATCAGAGGCATAAGTTTGGCATGTTGATGCTTTTAGTCCTTCCACATACATCTTTACACTATTTGTTAACTTTAGTCCCTCAAAGTTAACTTTTTACATGATTAGGGTTTATGACACGTGTCATTACTAAATTGGACATGATTTTGCGAGGTGTTACATGTAGGAAGTTTCTCTTTTTCGTTTATGAGGATAAATGATCCTATTTTGTTTACTTGTGCAGTGAGCAACTTCTCTTCCCTTGCCGATTAGCCCGGAACTGAACAAAGCTAGCTGCATTTTGGGCCTTAGACTCTACTGTCAGAACATACAAGCCAAAGGAAAAGGATCTAGCACATACATCGTCCACCCCCTTCACAAAATCAACAAAGTATTAACATGTGATAAAATATTTAAAAATTTGAAATAAAGTTAAGGATCATGAATACTTATCATTAAATAGGTGCTCACAAGTCTGCTTTCAAGTTTGCTTCAAAGTTTTACCTCAGCGACATAGACATCTTGACTTCTCCTCGCTCACAAAAGAAGGACCTGGCCAGAGGCCAAAGCCAACCAGAGCCCAAGACTATATTGAGATTCCAGGATCCGACGAGTTTGACGGAGCTTTGGTCCCGAGACGATCAGTTTGGTGATAAGAAATGAGTAGAAGATAGAATCGACACTGAACAATCAATTATAATATGGTGTCTATTGATATATGAAAGTTACATACCCGTGAAACTAGTTGGACAACATCTCCTCTCAGGGGACCAAAAGCTTGTCCAAATGGGAACCCCACATCCCTGTTTATGGGTAACAGCTTATCCGTCCAAATGAGCTAGTGTCCATCCGTCCGGATGGACTTAACAATGACAAAACCTTTTCGGATGGGGTAGTTAACGGATGAACATGTTGTCCATCCATCTGGATGGTCTTTGACAATATTAAACCTTATCCGTTATACACACTACTCTATAAAATATTCAACACATGCTCTATCTAGCCTATTTGCATTGTGGCAGACATACACAATATGCACCAACATATTCCCCCTTGGCCGTCACTGCTAAATCATCACTTTGAAAACCTTGAGCTATGTTCGAATATTCTGGAACTTCATTTAGGCATCTTAAAATCTTCAATAGATCCCCCCTTGATTGATGGTTCGGGTTGGCTTTTGACAGTGTTGAGCACGTTCCCCCTGAAATAAATCTTCAGATCTTTGTTTGCACAGTTCATGACTCCTCCTCTGATTTGCTAAACTGCAATCTCCACGAACAATCACCAATTTGAAACTAATCAATGCAGCTTTTCTGTTTGAGCTTTAACCACATCCGCATTCAGTTTATTATATATCATTTCAGCACCACGATCTCGCATTCCGCTGGCTCGATCTAAGTATAGTACAAAAACCCAACCAGCAATTGATAGAAACTTCAAATACCACACTAGTTAATGGCAAATCTGTGATTACCCCTGAAAATCTGAAATCCCATTTTCCGTGATCACCTTTAAGCACCTTCTGAATGATTGATCCGTATAAACGGTATTCTCCACAATCAGCAAATCTTCATCGGATAACAAATCATCTGGTAACATATTCAGATCTCAGAAACATGCATCCACGATCAGATTCACATTTTTTCTCTTCAGTCACGAAAACAGATGTATAGTCTTCTCCGCTAGTTCCGGCAGCAACTTAATCAATAAACATCATCATTCCCCAGCGGTTAGTCCAAAAAACAATTCATCTACTCGAATATTAACCATTCTAACACTTTAGACTATCACACATCTGTGATATCTTATAAGTATCCACAATACAGATACATCTCCTGATGCTAATCCTACTAACCGGCTTGACAAAGACCTGGGACTTAAACCCTAAGACGTCAATCTGACCCTGATCTGTAGAGTTTGAACTTCCTAAGATCACAAAATCACGAATCCAGATCCTATGCATCTCCAGACAATCTGAAGTCGGAACCACCCGAATGTTGTTGCATTGTCACGAATTTTAAAAATGCTGGAATTTCAATATATGACATTGAAAAATTTTTATTCCCCCTCATTTTTTTGCAAATTCTGACATCTGATCACTGAATTCCCCCTCAAACTTAGCAATTTAGTTCTCTTTTATCTCTGAAAAACTTGAGTATGCCAAAAATATGACATTTTTGCCTCAAAACGTCAATTTTTCATCATTGCGGATTTTACGTTATGGCCCATTAATAGTCAGATAACCCAGATGATAAACATTCTGCACCAGTATCATGACTACCCCACTAATTTCCACAATCTGTGATCGCATCATCAAATTTGTTCGCTGAAGCACAAGAGGGTGCCCCCGAACAACCCAATTTGGTCGATAAAAACTCGAAAAAAATTTCAATCACCAAATTTTTTCCGGAGACTCGCCTCGTCATTACAATCAAAAGATGCCTTTTTTAGGCATTTGCTCATCCGTGCGAATGGGGTAGCTCCATTCGTGCGAATGGGCTGATTTTTTTAAGGCATTTGTCCATCCATCCGAATGGAGTAGGTCCATCCGTCCGAATGGACTGATTTTCGAACGACTTGACTTTTTAACCCTGAATGTCCCCATCCGTCCGGATGTGCCTATGTCCATCCGTCCAGATGTACTCCATCCGTCTGGATGGACTCTATCCGTCCAAACATGTTCGAACATCTCAAGAACATTCCCAATCACATTTTTCGATCCAAAATCTTTATTTCTGCGAATTTCATGATGAAACTTCACAGGATTGTGCGAAAATCAATTCTGAATCTAATGATGTCTTCAATTTCAAATTCCATCAGTGAATTGACCTTCAATTTGATGTTTATTCGATATTTTATGTCAAAACTCCCTACACATCCAAAATTCATGAGTGTAGGTGATTCAATCAACTGTTAGATCGATTGAATCGATACCGTAGCTCTGATACCAATTGAGAATTCGAATCCTGGATCGATTCCTTGACCGTTGAATGCATACGAACACGTGAGTTGTGCGGAATCCAATCACGTGTGTGGATCAAACACAAAGAAGTAATTAACTGTTGATTTGTATTGATAATATGACCAGTACAATACCAGGAAATCAAATGGACAGAGTTTCCCCACTCTAGTCACCAAAAGTTTTCAAATCACAAGACCATACACTCCTATATATAGGCAGTGCTCATCTGGACTGTAAGTCCCGTAAACCAGATCTTTCAATGATATCAAACAGCCTATTGATTGTGCGGAATCCAATCAATAGGTGATTCAAGAAAAACCGAAAAGTATGAAATATGAAACAATACCGAATCACTTTCAACACTTGCACAGGATTCTATTACTTGAAAAGCAAAACCGTATAGTACAAGTACTCACAACCAAATCGCCTCTCTCTCTAGCTCTCTAGAAGTTGTAACAATGAAGTACTGATGTGCGTGAAAGTGTTACTTATTTTAGGTGTATATTTTAAGCCCTTTTTAACACTTATTTTAGCCAAGTTTTAAATTTATAAAACACGATATTTCACTAACACTAAACACACATATGGGCAAGTGCACCCATCGTTGAGTGTAGTATAGCGTTGGTAAGATACCGAGGTCGTCCAAGGACACAAGAGCTTTTAGTACCGGTTTATCCTCAACGTCTAATCAAAATAAAAGTTTAGAAAAATGTTTTAAGCTAAGAAAAATAAAAACTAACTAAAATGCTGAAAATAAAAATAAAATAAAAAACAGATAGACAAGATGAATCACTTGGTTCCGACTCGTATCTAGTATAACCTTTGATTATTTTCGCACTTTTGCACATAATTAAGAGATTATCTTAGTTATTGTAGTAGGCCCCTCTTTTGAAGGTGACGTTACCCTCACCCCAGTAGTTTGAGTCAGCGAGGATACAATCCTAAAAGGGTGGATTATTGGAAGATAATGAATTAAGTTATTAATGCAGTATTGTGGTAGGCCCCGCTTTTGGCGGTGACGTTACCCTCGGCTAAGTAGTCTGAGTCAGCAGGGATACAGTCCTAAATAGCCGGGTTATAGTATTAATAGTAGTTAACTTATGAGGGGGTCAAAGAGTTTGGACCCCCGCCATCCAATACCGTGAAGTATTGAAGGAGGTCCTACTAAATTTGACCCAGGTCCATTGCAGGACCTCTAAACGCTGAACAATGGCAAGACCTTTACCAAACCGTTCCCTTAACCCCCGACCAGGTAGCCAACATACCTCCATATAGACCGTGGAGATATGAATGGTGAAAATCTTTTATTTTATATAGACAGTAAAATAATGCCAAGACACCACAGACAAACGATAAGGAAAGATCACCTTCAACATAAGTAACTAGTTATTAAAGTCATTAATACAAAACCAAATAAAAAGTGCAAAAGATTAGAAATAAAAAGTATTATACTAGACACTTTGTCTTCACCAAGTGATGTAAGAGACTTAGGCAAACATGGCCTTGATTGTCAAGAACTCTTACGATCAATCTTGGATCCCGAGACGACTCACACACTCTACGATGGACAATGGATGATGGTGGTGGATGATGGTGTTGTGATGGTGGTGGGTGGTGGATGAAGTGTAAGAGAGGTGGTGTGCCAAGGGATGAGTTGAAATGAATCCAAGCACTCCTATTTATAGGCTGAACAGAGAGTTGGGCACGGCCCCGTGTCCGCTGGGCACGGCCCCGTGCCTGTCTGATACTCTCTCTCCTCATTAATTGTAATTCGCAATTACAATAAATGCGCCTGCTGTACTTTCGACACGCCCTCGTGTCCGCTGGGCACGCCCCGTGGTGGGCAATAGAAGCTTCTATAGGTTTGTCTTTTCTGCTGCTTCTTGGGCACGGCCCCGTGCTGGCTGAGCACGGGGCGTGTTCAGTCTTCTGTCTTCTCTAATTTGCTTTGGAAGGTGCCGTTGAGGGGTCGGGCAGTCCACTAATGTTCCTTTTCTTGTATTTATGTTGGATTTAGCTGTCTTTTTGCTTCTTTTGCGTTTTTGAGCTCATTTAATCCTGAAAATACAAAAGGAAGACAAAAACACTCTTTTTCCAATATTAGTACTTAAAAAGGGTTAGTTTTATGCCTTATTTGATGTAATTTATATGTTGCATTTTACACACATCAAATACCCCCACACTTGAACTTTTGCTTGTCCTCAAGCAAAACTCTTTAATATGTGGCTTACACTCCCAAATGGAATAGGTAGAAGAGAAGGTTTTGGGCTTGTCGTAGAGTGTCGGGATGTCCAAGATCTTTTTGGGTTTTATTTTTATTTATTTATAATCCTATTCGTAATGATTTATTTAGAACTTTTCATAGGAGAAATTACTTATTTGGGCATAACATGCCTTTTTAAAATTCCATTTATATACAAGTTCACATACCTCACGGAAGAAATCACTCACACTCGGCCGAAGGTGTATTTTTAGTGAATCACTCGAGAGCGGCATGGAACTTATTCCTACCATAGGCTTGCCAAGCAATCAATCCTCCTCCTTTTTAACTTTTATACCTTTGTAAATATCAAAAGGACTTTGTGGGTTAAGGGTTAGGCTTGGGTTAAAGGTAGGTGGTTGGGGTAATGGTTAGTGGTTAGTAGAAAAAGGGCGAAAAAACGTAACAAGTGTCGGTTTTCGTAAGATTTTCTATTTTTGTAACTTTTTATTTTGATGAAGCTTTTATTCAAACAAAGTTATTTTTGATGAACTTGTTTGTTTATTTTCTTTTTGCTTCATCATCAACACATTTTTTTTTCAAACGAAAAACCGAACTTGTTACTAAAACAAAGGGTTAAAAATAAAAAAGGTTTTGGTGGGTAAAAGGGTTTTTGTTTTGGGTGATGAAATGAAAAGGTTTAGGCTCAAAGGGGCTAACTAGGGGGATTTTTGGGTAGGTGGTAAAAGAAAAAGAAAAATAATGGTGTAGAAATAAAAAGGGTTAGTCCTAATGCCTCCATCATTTACTTACTCGGGTTTAAGTTGATAAGGACCGGGAATGTATCATCATGGCAAGTTCTAGAGTCGTAAGAACCAAGCGGCTATTCACACAAGAAACGAAAGATGAGCATTTAGTCTAATGATATGTAATTATATGCTCAATAAAGGCTCAAAACTCACTTTTGTGGGAATGGGTTTTTATGTGATCAAGTATATATAATCAAATTTTAACTAAGTTTGTCATGCCTTTTCATAATTTTCTTATGTTGGTTCTTTTTATCACTACGCTATCGGTTGTAAATTCGTAAAAATATAACCTTTTTAAGAACTTGAATTTCCCGAATTAAACCTAGACAAGTAAGAAAAAAAAATGAAATTTTTGAAAAAAATTTGGGGTGATTAGCGGTTCCAATAGAGTTTTGTGTAAGGCTTGTGTTTAGGACTTGCAAAATTCAAGGTTTTAGCATCCCCCCACACTTAAATTACACATTGTCCTCAATGTGTCCCAAAAATAAATTTTTAGGATGATTAGATGTGTAAAATAGTGTTTAAAAAACAAAAATTTTGTGTTACTGGCAGCCTGGACACGGCCCCGTGTTGAGTGGGCACGACCCCGTGTTCAGGTGCCAGTAACGAGAACTTACAGAAGGTGGACACGGCCCCGTGTCCACTGGACACGGCCACGTGTCTGACAAAAATATGCAGGACAGAGCCAAACAGCAGGTCTGGGAGGTGAGCACGGGGGCGTGCTGGCTGGGCACGTCCCCGTGTGGACAGTCTGAAAGCCTGAAAAACAGGTTTCTTCCTCCAGTTTTTCCATCCTGGCCCTATAAGTGCTGAGGCTTAGCACCCCAAGCCTTGGTTTGTACCTGTTTCATCACTTAATACCACACCAAGCAACACAAACATCCTAAATTACCATAGTTAATTGTTCCAAGCATAAAGTAAAAGAAAAAGAAAAATAAAATGCAGAAAATAGTTAGGAAAAGTAAATTGTCTAACACTTGGCACGCAGGCCATCAATTGTTCAAGATTGCAAAGGGTTAACCTGGGGAGTTATCAATCAACCGCTTCCTCCTATGCTCCTCCCGCCTACTCCATAGCATCATCATCATCATCATCATCATCGTCATCATCCCCTCCATGGCGTGCAATGTGGTCTCGTATGTATCCGACATCATCTTGTATCTCGGATAGGTTCCTCTCAATAGCTCCGACCCGGTGGTAGGTGTTGCTCGCCATGTTATAGGTGTTCCGCGTACACATGAGGTTTTCCTGCAACAAATCATGCAAACTTTGAAAATTAGGAAAACCGCCTCCCGAGGAGGATGATTGGCCTGGATCACCGTGGGGTGGGTATTGGTACTGATGATGTTGCCGAGCTGGGAGGACAAGCGCTTCCTGCGGGTTCCATGCATGACCTTGCGTCCTTTGAAAGGTTACCGTCCCGTCTTCTGCCTCATAAATCAGGTTCATCGAGCGGCATATGTGAATATCCACCGTACCCGACCATGGGCTCCTCTCAAATGACCTCGGAATGTGGGCGAAGTGCTTGAAGAGACGGTGTACCCATCCTCCGAAGAAAATAGGAGTCGGTGCGCTAGCAAGGCGGTTGTGATGCATGTTTCGGAGCATGAGGAATGGAACATCGAGCGGCCTGCGGTTGTGAATGCAATGGAGGACAAGTAAATCTCTTAACCCAACGACGCCACCACTGTCATGCCTTTGGCTAAGAGAGTAGCCGAGGAGCCTATGAATGTATCTGTAAAGCGGATCCCTCAGCTTGGTACTCTTAGTGCTGCTCGGATTGTAGAACCCTTCCCCAATCTGAGCCTACATGGCTTGGCGCTCGTTGTCTTCAATCTCTCTCAATCCCCCTGTATTTTCTTCGTTTCCCGCATCCTCTTCCGCATACAACCAAATAATCGACCCGAATTGTGCCATGGAGATCGAATACCTCGTCCCGCCACACCGAAATGACACCCCGTCATTATCGAATGGGTCACACCTTGAAGTGAATGCAAAGGTGCTGTAAAATTCCAAGGTGCATTCATAGACGGAACGGAGTCGGGTTGTTAGTGCGACTCTGAGTGGTCCCGTGACAATGTTGTTAAAACGGTCAATTTGATTCACCATGGTTAGCAGTTCTGTGCAAGCCTGCCTCGGGTGTTCCTCTGGCCTTGTTTGAAGAAACTCGTATCGAGCTCTCGTATCTAGCTCATTAGCGTTGAATCTTGTAAACTTCCTGGCCATCTGCAAGAGTACACCAAAAGTTAGCACGAAACAGAAATGTTTTTCGGGAAAAACTGCAAACAGCGGGCTGGACACGACCCCGTGTCCAGCGGACACGGCCCCGTGTCCAGAGGTCTGTTACTCAAAAACTTCATTTTTCGACCCGGTTTCGAAAACTTGAAAATTTTTGGTCCAATAGGTGCGGTTTCCCCCGAAAATGAAACCCTAAACACCGTTTTTCCCAAAATATCCCGTTTACCCCATCAATTTTATCTTTTTCGGTTCAAGAACAAGGGTTTGGGGTTTTTGTAAGAAATCGGGTGAATCTGTGAACAATACAAGTGTATTTACTTCCCTTAACACTAATCTAACTAAATGCAAACAGATTTAGGCAAAAATTTGAGGTTCGATCCGGATGAACTTCAAGAACCCTAGATTTTCCCCAAATTTGTGGTGTTTTAACTACATGCAAGTAACTAATCTAACTACTAAGAGTGATAGAATCATACCTTGACTTTGTTAGATCGATAGGAGACGTCGAAATTTTGCGAAAAATCGCCTGGAACCAGAGCTTTTGTGGGGAAACGGGGCGTGTGGAATGAAGAAACTGTTTTGAAAAAGGGGTTTTATCCCGTCTGCAGCGCGAACACGGCCTCGTGCCGAGCAAAATTTTTTTTTTTTTTTTTTTTTTTTTTAAGTGCTTGTGTGAGTGCCCCTTTTTTTCCCATAAGCCATGGTTAGAAAACTTACCGCTTTATTTTGTCGTCTCAATCGTTCGTAACTTACCAGGCATGATGTTTTTATTCTTCCACCGTTTGAAGCGAGATCTCTTCTTCCTCATCCTCAATAAATCCTTGATAGAGTTTCAGCCGTTGGCCATTGACTTTAAATGGTGGCCCATTTCGAGATTTAATTTCTACTGCGCCGTGTGGAAAAATATGGGTGATGGAAAAAGGTCCTGACCACCTAGACTTTAATTTACCAGGAAACAATCGAAGTCGTGAATTAAACAAAAGAACTAAATCTCCTATCCGAAATTCATTAGGTTTAATATGTTTGTCATGCAAATTTTTCATTCTTTCCGTATAAATCTCGGAGTTTGAGTATGCATAATGTGTAATTCATTTAATTGACAAAATCGATTTTTACCAGCAAATTCTAGATCTAAGTTTACATTTTTGATTGCCCAGTAGGCTTTGTGTGCAATTTCTACTGGCAAATGACAACTTTTTCCATAGACTAGCTTATATGGGGTTGTACCTATTGTTGTTTTATAAGCAGTTCGAAAAGCCCATAAAGCATCATCTAATTTATCAGCCCATTCTTTTTTTATTTAACCCTACGGTTTTTTCGAGTATTCGTTTTAAACCTCTATTAGTCACTTCGGCTTGTCCGTTTGTTTGAGGGTGATACGCTGTCGAAACCAGGTGATAGACCCCATATCTTGTTAAAAAATTTTCAAGTTGATGGTTGCAAAAATGGGTACCTCTATCACTTATTAAAGCTTTAGGTGTGCCAAAACGAGAGAATAATTTTTTCAGAAATCTTACCACGACTCTTCCATCATTTGTTGGAAGTGCCTCGGCCTCGGCCCATTTAGACAAGTAATCTACTGCCACAAGTATATAATTGTTTCCTTTCGACGGTGGGAAAGGTCCCATAAAGTCGAGTCCCCACACATCAAATATTTCACAAACAAGAATGCCATTTTGTGGCATTTCGTTTTTGGAAGAAATATTACCTGTTCTTTGGCAAGCATCACATGTCTTTACAAGACTTTGAGCGTCTTTGTAAATGGTT